>JAPFFP010106085.1:0-19163 GCA_026153255.1 Solanum medicagineum
CCGAGGTCTCCATAACGTGTAGTTGGTGGCAGTGAGCATAATCATGGCTCCGGAAGATGATGTTGACTCTTCTGTGGCCATTATCACCTTGTAATAGCTTAATTCACCAAAACAGGGTTGGATCTTGAAAATTGGAGATCACCGTTATGTCTGGAACGGTAAAAGGAGGAGTTGATACTTCGGGGCCAAAATTCCACTATTGGGGTAGAATAATAATTTTGAAAACTTTGGGGACCAAACTACAATTTTAGAGAGATCAGGGGTCCAACTGCAAGTTTAGAAAAAATCAGGGGCCAATTTGAAATTTCCTGAAGGTTGAGGGACCAAACTGAATTTTCAGAAAACTTGAGTATTCAATTTGTAATTTTTGAAACTATTGCAGATTCCGGCTATGAACAGTATTTCCGGTCGTCTTCTCTGGCGATACTCCGGTGAACAGTGTCGTCTTCTCCGGTGAAACTCTGGCAGCATTGACCAAACTTTGGCTGCAATTTCTGGGCTAGTTTCAGCTCCGATTAGGTCACTGTTTGGTGCGTTGGACTCCGTTCAACGAGACGAATCCAATGGTGCAGTCAGAATTAGATTTCGAGTAAAATTCAAAAAATTCAAATTCGACCCGTCACCTGAAAATTCGACCAACGCTTCTAACGTGGCTCTGATACTACTTGTTGAGGCCAAAGGAACAATTTAGCATTGGTTAGCACAAAGTTGAGAGAAAAATTTCTTCTATTACTTACAAGAATAGATTACAAAACAACTCTCAACCTCGCACATTACACTCTTCTTGGTGTTCTTGGTGATGTTTAATGAAGGAGCTCAGCAGCTCCTTTTATAAGGGAAATTCTACCCCCCCCCAATAGATGTCATTGGTGACATCACAAGGTATCAGCCATTTTTGACATTGAATATCCAACAATGGCAGCAGCCATTTTTTATAGTTGCCATTGTTGAATAAGCAACCATTATTGAATGACTGTACTTCTTAAGACCAAACAAACACCTAAGAGAATAAAAGAAAAGCTCAAGATTTAGTTTTGTTAAATTGCATTAGTCATGAATATTTTTTGGTTCATATACAGATACAGATCACTAAAATATTTAATGAATGAACAAAAAGGTCAAGCAAATTAATTATATTTTCATCATTTATGCTAGAATTTTAGAGGGACATGCACCATTTTTATTCTTTTCCAACCTTATTCTATGTTTCTTGATATTCTTTCTTCCAGATACTCATTAATAACCAAAAAAAGGAACAAAAATTGATATCTTACTTGGTTCATTTTCACTTACAAAAGTTTTGTCATACAAAGGTGAACGAAGAGCACTAGCAGAAAACACCCTCGACAGTGTTAAGTGGGTTCCTCCAAATAGAGGCCCCACATGGAAATCTTTTTTGTCAAAATTGGCAGTAAATATTTTTTGCCGAAAGTAACAAATGGTTGGTGGAATGGTTGGCCACCAACTCTTTGTTTTTTGTCAAAGAGTGAGGCTCCCACCTACCAAAATTACTCCTATATATATAGGAGTAATTCATTCCACATTTCATCAATTAGAAAAGAGAGAAAATACAGAGAGAGCCACAGAGTAAAACAAAATACTGTGTAATTTTTTCTTCTATGAGGTATACCATAGACTATAAAATAAAATAGTCTGTGAAGAAAAATTAGAGTGTGTGCTTAGGAAATATTTTTTTCTTAAAAGAAATAGTGTGTTCACTTTTTTTAGTACTTTTTTCTGAGAGCCTACTATTTATAATAGTAGAAGAAATTGTACACTTGTGCCTACTATTTGTTATAGTAGAAGAAATTTAGTAGAAGTGTTCTTTTATGGACGTAGCCCAAAAGTTTTGGGTGAACCACGTTAAATTTTTTGGTGTTCATTTTGCTTTATTTATTCCTCCTAAATTTTATTGCTCACTCCGTTGCGTTGGTCCCAACAGACAGTAGTGGCAGAGCGAGAAAATTTGGCGACAGAGGTTCGATATAAGGGAAAGTTCAGAATGGGACTAAAACCAGATTTACCCTTTTTGGCTATTTATATTTGAGACAGAAGTGTTATTTGAGTAAGTTTATATGTGGGACAAAATCCTCATGAATTGAGTATACTATTAAGGGAATTTGAGGCTAAGGCCATAGTTGCTAGGAAATGTTGTTGAGATTATTTGCTAGAGGAAATCATTCCTTTTGGGAGTTATCTGTATGTATAGGTGCTTGTTTGGTATTCTTAATTGAGGTCTTGATTCTGATATAGCCCTGGCGTCTATTAGTCCCATTCTTGTGACCTGCTTTTATAAAGATTGGTGTTTTGTGGAATCAAGTCAATTGGGGTATTGATTAATCTATAACCATTGTTCTCAATTCTTTTCCATCTTGTGTCTTTTCTTCTATCCTTTATCTTTTGTTTATCTTAGTTCTTGTTCTTAGAGTAAGCGTTTTGATTTCCAAATCTCAATATTGTATTATAGAGTCATGTCTAAGATTTCATGTGTTCGAAGCCTAAGACATTCACCTCAGAGCTTTACAAGTTCTCATCATTGCCAACTTAATCCATTAGAAGTTTCCACCATTTCATCTACTGATTGCATGCTTAATTCTGTCACTTGCATGCCTTGGTAGTGGAATAAACTTGTTAAGGGAATGGGTGGATAGTCCAGAGTCTAGCTCATTGTATAGTGAAGAACCTGTGAATTGGAGGACTTGTAAACAAATAGGGTCAACAAGCTCTGCTTCATTGTCGGCAACCATTGGGAGAGAGTTTCTTCTATAGTTTTTCGAACCAGTTGCTTTCCAGTATTTTGCATTGTTGGGCCTTTTCTATTGATTTCCCGTTCTTTGACTTTTTGAATAATAGCCTCTTTTTCTTTTGATAAAGTAATAAATTTCATTAGAAAAGGACAAAAGCTAGTCTTGCATATAAAAAGCATGCCAAAAGTAGAAAACCTTACAAAAGGACATAGTTTTCTAAAAATACATGTAGGAATCCTATGGGTGCAACAAAAAGAAATAAGGGAAAATAGGTTATTCCTCAAGTGTACAAAGCCTTTCTCTACTCCCTCAAAATTTTTCTTTCTTCTCACCACATGATCCACATAAGTGCTAGAGGAGTAATATTGCATACCTTGCATCTTCTCTTCCTTCTTCTAAATATCCAACTAAGCATTGTTTCTTACATAGTGTTCGGCATCACTTACTCAAGTCTAAACCATCTCAAAATCTCCCACCATAAACAAGAAGCTATCCGACAATGTAGAAGAAGATCATTCACATCTTCACCTAATTCTTTTGCACATGAAACATCGACCCAAGTTAAATCTTTTTCTTCCTCAAATTCTCTATCGTTGGTGGGATCAAACCCCTCATAGCTAGCCAAGTGAAAAAATATACCTTTCTCAGTACCTTAGGGATCCATACTGGTAATATGGGGAAAATCAATCTCTTCTCTTATATGACTTCATAGAGAACACCATGCCCCTCAGCCCTCAATCTCCATACATCATGGCTATCCATAGTAGTTTTTTATAGGTGAAGCAAATCAAGAAAGTTTTGAAAATCTTCAAATTACCAGTCTTGCAAATTTTTCCGAAACCTCAAATCTCAAAAGCAGTTCTCCTCCTAGTGTACTCCATAATCAACATCCTTCTTTTGGAAAGAAATAGCATACATGTTAAAGCCTATAACTACTTTCCATTTTAAATGCCTTCTTTATAAATGTTTCTTTCTCTCTGTTGTGGGTTGGACCAATAAAAGTTAAGGTCCTTAATTTTGTTGTCTCTTCTAGCAAGCCCCAACACGTGCCTGCAAGTGTCACATCGGTAAAGATGATATAATGTGACCTTGCGTGTATCGAAACATTTGGCAACACCTGCCTCACTATCATAGCAACCTAGGAGATTGTCCAGAGGGTATTGGAGGTTTCCATATCTCCATCAATATTGAGAATCCAAAATTCATCCCTCCAAACTGAGATTCAAACTCGTCAAAATTCACCTCCCAGAGTTTCTAACAGATGCAAGCCCTCAGAATTAGGTTTTGTTATTGTATCCTATTAAGAATACATGTGTATGGTTTTGATGAGAAACAAACTATACCAAGGATCAGGTAAGACATCAGGTTTCTGTGAAGTTTCTGGTTGTGAAAAATAGCCTGTAAAACTACTGTGGTTGGTGAGAAGACTTTCAGAAATGTACTAAAGGACCGGCTGTCCTTAGGATGTAGACACAACAGCATAAAAGACAGAAGTCCAAGGTTGTTGAAGTAAGTTTTTCAAATACCAAGTAATAGATTGAAAATAGATACTCTTTGTTTTGAAAAGCTTCTTCTTGGCTTCTTGTGCAAGACATCAATAGACCCAGACGAAGAACCAAAAAAACTAGGTTTGGTGTTTTGTGTTTTGAGCGAGTTTCTTTTTGTAGTAAGCATCTAACTGTACAATCACTCCTCACATATAAAGGTAAGTGATCAGTTATTCGTTAGTGTGTTCTGTGTGTGGAAACATACCTTGGAGACAATGTTGTAGTCTCAAGGTGTGTGGGTGTGTTGTTTCTTTCTAACTACTGAAGTGGTGTAGAGTAGATCGAAGCAGGGCCAGTGTTGCTCTTGACTTGTGCTAGTTGCATAAGTTGCCTTTGTTGCAAAGGGAAAGTAGAGAGGTAAGGTGTGCGTTGTATTTCTTTACTTTGCTCCTATTGCATTTGGTTGTTAAATCCTGTGGTGATAGGTTGTGGTTGTTCCTACCTTGAGCAAGGAGTTTTTCCACGTAAAAATAGTGTGCATCTGCTTGTTGTCCTTTATTTCCTAAGATTTCTAATATTCTTAATAAAGGGGCCTGATAATATATCAGGATTAGGAGCACAATAACTCAACATATCCTTATCAATTCTTATGAATCAAATTGATCCCCTATTCGTTTAAAAGTATCCGACAACCACTGACCCATACATTTTCTGCCGTTATTTCTGAGGGAGAGGTGCCTTCCATTCCAAAAGCAACCTCTACTTTGACTCGCATTGCCTCTTAACTGAAAAGGAAGTTGGAATAGAAATCTATTTGTGATCCGTGGGGATTACTTTGAATTGTATTTGGATTAAAAGAGTCATTGAAGGTACTAACTAGAGATGTGGAAAAAGGATTAGTGTCTTCCTTTGCTTCTATGTTGACTACCTAAGAGATATCCAGACAGCTTTCTATATTCGGTGCAGTGGAGCTACTGGACAATGGCCACTCATGTTTTTCCATAAATCAAAGGATCTTCTCAGCAACTATCAACATCTATCAAGCCCCTATCATGTCATCTTTAGGGTGATCACTCTCAATCTAAATATAGATGTAATTTTGATATAACCTATAGATATATGATTGTAGTCTTCTCGATTCCATGTTCTCGTTGATGCTTTTGTAAGGGCATCACACACTCATGTGAGATTTTGTCCACCAATAGTGATTTTACTTTGCCCCTTGCTATTAAAGAGTACCATATTGTTTGATTATCCCTCATATTGTTGAGTTCAAAAAATTTGTTGCCCAAAATGAAGAAAAATTTTTCACTCACAGTGGAATTTCCCCATGTGGGGAAGGGTCAGACTTGGATTGGCACGATTTCCTAGTCAGATATGGATTGGTTGTTTCTCAAAATCTTCGAACTATGAATTATTTTACCAAGTAATCTTCTTATATGAATCTCAATATCTCGTGGTTGGGTTTGACAGTACAGTAAATAAAAAGACCTTTAATTTACATAATTCACCCTTATCCCGTTTTTGAATAGAACTTGCTAAAATGCAAATAAAAACAAAAAAATTGAAAGAAATTTTTGAAAGTACAAAATATTGATGAAATGTTATACTAGACTGAATCTCATAATTCCAGAAACCTAAGACTTCAGAAGTCCATAGGTATTAGAATATACAAGAGAATCTATAGTTCCAACAATATATTCAAGTGGAAAAAAGGCTAAACAAATAATAATAAGAAAACAAATATAAAGAAAAAAGATGTGAAACAATCTTTAATCGTCAAAATCAAAGGATGTGAAGCAATCTTCATTATTTTACACCACCTAACCAGGAAAGAAATAACCTCAACAATGTAAACTCTAGTTCACATTGAATAAATGGTACTCTTTGTTCAGGGTTATATGTCACTAGGGGTGACAATTTCAATCCATATTAGGTAAAAGGAATTTATTTTACCCATATTTATTTTAATGGATTACTCATATTTTCTAAATGAGTAAATATGGGTTGATCTATTAAAGAGTACATATAAATATGGTCAAAATGGATAAAATATGGGTATCCATATAAACCCATAGATCCCCCAACTCAAAATAAAAAATTCTTAATTGCTCTAAAAAAATTATGTGCATGATTTTTTCAATATTTCTTAACAAATTTTTCTTATTGGGGTGGCATAAGTATCAAAAATTAAAAATCGAACCAAAACAAACTAATTAGATTTTTCAATTCGATGTCACGTTGGGGGGCAAAATTTTTTTTTTATTTTTTATTGGAGCGGACATAAACACTGAAAAATCAAAAAATCGAACTAAACCAAACTAATTCGTTTTTTCAATTCAATGTCGTGGTTGGGGGGGGAGGCAAAAAAAATTTTTTTTTGGGCAAGCATAAATACCGAAAAGTGAAAAAAATCGAACTAAATCAAACTAATTTGATTTTTTCATTTGGTGTCGGGGTGGGGTGGGGTGGGGAGCACAAAAATTAACTTTTTTTTAATTTTTTATTGGGACGGGCATAAATACCGAAAAATCAAAAAATCGAACCAAACTAATTCAATTTTTCGGTTCGATGTCGATGGGGGACGGGGTGGGGCAAAAAAAAAATTAACTTTTTTTAATTTTTTATTCGGACAGGTATAAATACCGAAAAATTGAAAAATAGAACTAAATCAAACTAATTTGATTTTTCGGTTCGATGTCGGTGGAGACAAAAAAATTTAACTTTTTTTAAAATTTTTTATTGGAGTGGATATAAATACCGAAAAATCGAAAAATCGAACCAAACCAAACTAGTTTTGTTTTTTGGTTCGGTGTCGGGGTGGGGGGGGGAATCAACTTTTTTTAAATTTTTTATTGGAGCCGGCATAAATACGAAAAAATCAAAAAATCAAATCAAACCAAACTAATTCGATTTTTCAATTCGGTGTCGGGGTGGGAGGGGGGCAAAAAATTTTGTTTTTAAATTTTTTATTGGGGCGGGCATAAATACCGAAAAATCAAAAAATGGAAGCAAACCAAACTAATTCAATGTTTTGGTTCGGTGACGATTGGGGGAAGTGAGGGGCAAAAAAATTTAACTTTTTTTTATTGACTGGCATAAATATCGAAAAATTTAAAAATTGAACCAAATCAAACTAATTAGATTTTTTGGTTCGGTGTAGGTGTTCTTTTTTCAAAAGTTTAGTTCTTCGATTCGGTATAGGGGTCTCAAAATTTCGGTACACCAAAAAATCAAACTTTTACTAAAAAAATTGAAAAAATATTTTTTTTCAGAAAATTTCTTTGGGAGTAAGGTTGGGGTGATTGAGATTGAACATAACAATCTAGCTTTGATTTAATCTTTTATGACTACAATAGAATAAAGTGGATTGGAACTATTCTTATCCAAACCATATTTACCCATATTTTATATGAATTGATTGTGATCCAATTCATTTTAGCTCAATCCATATTCATTTCATCAAAATCTAATCCAATCCACCAATTTCCCACCTCTATGACACTACCTATTTTGGGATGTTAAAAAAAAATTGACACCATTCACTAATAATACAAACATATTATTCTATATAGTCCTCACAGTTTTCAAGATTCAAACTTAATTACTAATTTTACTTTCCTGTCTTTATTTTTCAAGTATTACTTTGATACTTTCTTTCACCAAAACTAATGCAATACATAGGATATTTAACATCTTAAACTCCATTTCTAGTAAATCACCGCAACTTGAAATAAAATAGAGACTGTATAGGACTTGCTATAAACCTAAGCAGAAGCACAGATGGAGCTTATGAAGAACCTGTATTTTTTATCGGTTAAAATGTCAAAAATTGGAAGGTACATTTAAATATTACATTCACTTTTTCTTGGTAAGATTTGTATTAAGTGCAAAGAGAAAACAAATGTCTAATTGCCAAACCAACAAATAGCAAATAAGTTAACAATAAATGTAATGGTAAAAAAGATCCAATGGCCATTATGCCATTTCAGTGTAGACAAAGGGATAAACAAATTACAGCCACTTGCACTTAAAATAAACACAGAAACTAGAACCTCTAGGTTGCAATTAGAAAGGAGACCTCACGTGACAAATTATGGGAGATGCTTTCACCGTCCAAAGGAGAATGGGGACTGATCAAAAACCAATGCTTAAAGAAAATTTGTACCTTATTGAATTAAATAAAACAAACAGGGGATTTGTCTACAATGCATTAAAACAGGTTGGGAGGAACTTTCAAACTTGACTTAGAAACATGCGTTCATTGTTCGGTTGTTCCCAGGTTGTGTTATTGGGTGCATAGCTATTAGGAGAGGACTTTCGAGTGTACATCAACAACAAAGATTTGTTACTGGACAGTAATATCACAGATTTTTACTGGTTAAAAGATATGTTTATCAAGATGAATGTCCACCAGTTAATTAGGCACGTATCAATTTAAGTGGACAAGGATAGAGAGACACGCTAATTATCCAATTTCCGAAGATTAGACCTTTGTCCTACATTCTGCTTTGGTGTAAAAGAGCAACACCCTTCTCCATAATTAAGAGGGATGACATCCTCATCTCAAACTTCATCCATCATTCCTTTTCTTGAATAGGTTGAATCCTCATCCTCTTGAGTTCCATGAGGTTTACAAGAGAACTCAGTGACAGCTTGGGTGTGGGAGCTTTCTTATGGTACTCCATGATCATACATGCACAAAAAGAAATCCTAATTCCTACGCTGCTTCAATGCAGGGAAACCCTATCTTAGGTTTGTGACACTAGGTAGTCACTGTTTAAAGTAGCTTTTTGAAAAGGAGTGGCACCAACTCCAAGGGGGAGGCCGGCTGGTTAAAGAGCTGGTGTAACTACTTGAAAATCAAGGTTAGCATCCCAGCAAGGATTACACTAGGTTAATTCTTCTTGTGTGCCTATCATTGAAGACTAGAGAGTTAATAGAGTACATGTGGCAGCTTGAGGTAGCCCTCAAGCTGCTCAAACACCATCATTATCCAAAAAAAAAAAAAGATAAAGGGGCAGAAACTTATGATAACTCAATAGTTTTTACTCGCATGACCTATAGCCACTACCCTGTTCGCAATGCAGATCAAAGTTTTCACAAAAACGTAGTCTCTTTCTTGACCATTAAAAGCTGAAAGATCTTTTACTATCTTCTCTGACTTCCCATACAAATGTTTCGTATAGGATTTCGAATGCAAGATAAAAGCTCCAAACACAAGCGTACAAAAAGGATAATCACAGAAAAGAAAAAGAAAAAAGTCCAAGCTGCAAAGTACAAATTTTTAAAAAGAAAAAATTTAAAAAAAAGGACTTCTCGGCTGAAGAGGGAAGGGTTATGGGAGAAGTGGTAATGAAGTCTCCCTACTAACCTTTTTCGGTAAAGAAGACGAAATAGATGGAGAAGCCGAGCAAAGAGCATCAGCGAAAAACAATCTTGGCAGCAGCGGCAGCGGCAACGGCGGCGGAGTGAGAAAATTGGGCGACGAAGGTTCGATTAAAGGAAAAGTTCGGAATGGGAATGAAATCAGATTTACCCCCTTTTGGCTATTTATATGTGGTACAGAGGTGTCATTTGAGTAAGTTGAGAAATTTGAGAGAGGTGACAAAAATATTTGCATTAAAAAAGGTGGCAAGTTTACTAGGGACAAGTCAAATATTCTACTAATTAAGATATTAAGTTAAATAGGGGGTGAATTATTATTTTTTAAAGTTCTAATCTTTTTCTTAGTTGATCCCTTAATCTTTTGCTTGGAGCACTAATGTAAAAAGTAAAGTCTTCTTTTTTCCTTTTCCAAGAATTACTCCAACAGTTCTCTTTTGTTCGTTTCATTCCATCTTTTTTTAAAACTTTTTTTCAAAGTTTTTTTTCTCCTCAGCAAGTTCTTCTTCATCTTTGTCTCCTTCATCCCATGCTTTGCTCTTCTCTTCATCTCGTCATCTTCTTCTCTTATTGTCCTAATTGTCATTGTGAAAGACAGAGGTAAAAGAAAATATTTCTCCATAGCTAGGGTTTTGAGTTTGAGTTTTCATAATGTAAAAAAAAAAAGAAGAACATGCATGTCTATGTTTATAGTTTGTTTCTTCAAATATTTCATCTAGTATTGTTCTGTTTTTTGTCCCAATAGATATTGTATTCATTACTGTGGTGGTGTTGTACCAGTGATGAAAATTGACTGAACTTAATGTGAAAATGAACGAAATAGTAGAAAAACTAAGAAAAAAAGTGTCTAGTTGCTATCGCAATTTCAAAATTTGTTTGATTTTTTTAACAGATGAGGTATCTGTTGCATCTGCTCTCTCAATTATTGTAAAATCATTTAGTTGCTTAATTAAATCCCAATAATTTAAGTACTGATGAAATAACTGCTTAAATTTCTACAACAAATTTCTAAACTTGCAACCTTAAGTTGTTGTAGCAACTTAAGTAATTGATTAAGCAACTACTTAAATTGTATCACTAAATACCTTAATTAATTCAATAACTACTTAAGTTTATGTAGTAGACTCCTTGAGTTGCAACATTTGTTGTAACAAGTTGTTGCAACGAGTTATTGATCCAACAAGTTATTACTGCAACTTAAGTAATTCATTAAGCAATTCTTAAATTGCCACTGAGAATTTCTTATTCTTTAAGTTACATTTAAGTTATTGCAACAACTTAAGTATTTCTAAAGCAACTACTTAAGTAGCTGTACTTTTAATTTCTTAAATTGCAACCTTACATTGTTGCAATAACTTCAGTCATTGATGCATCTGCTTAAGTTATTCCTACATAAATTCGTTAAATTGATATAGCAATTCACCCATTTTTTCAAAGGAAAAAAAAATGAAATCATTTATTGTAATTTGTTTTTGTAATTTATTGAAGAATTAGTTATGCTAATTTATGTGTTTTATTTCATCTGTGTAGATAAAATGGTTCGAACAAAAACAAAAATTACTTCAAGCAAACCTCCTCGTAAATCTAGAAGAATTAGTACAAAATCTCAAAGAGAAGCAGAAACAAAGCACAAGCACAAACATCTACTAATAAATTAACTTTACTTTTTGATGCCACAATAGCAGATGAAGAGGAGGCAATGTTAAGTCCTAGGCAAACATATGAGGGGTCTGAGGCTCAACAACAATTGACAAGGGATAAAGCTGATTCTTCTTCAAAATAAGAAGAAAAAAAGGAAGAAAATGTATGTGATAAAGCTGACTTATCTTCAAAACAAGCAAGCAAATGAAATCGGAACAAAATTACATCATGATCAACATGTCTCTTCTGCTTCCACTGTTGATTCCCCTCCTACCAGTCC
The DNA here is from genome assembly GCA_026153255.1 of Solanum medicagineum. Taxonomy (NCBI): domain Eukaryota; kingdom Viridiplantae; phylum Streptophyta; class Magnoliopsida; order Solanales; family Solanaceae; genus Solanum; species Solanum medicagineum. The sequence goes on from JAPFFP010106085.1 coordinate 11,541, forward strand.
TTCAACAGATATCATTATTAAAAAAAATTAAAATTTTAAACTATGATTTGCAGACATTGTTAGACAATAAGGTTCGTGATTTAAAAAGTGGTATTGTTGTTCGATCAGTTATGAGAAAACCTTTCGTTGATTTTAGAAAAGTTTTGGTTGCACCAAATTTAGAAAAATATTTTGATCTAGTATACTTGGGAAGTATTTATACATATCTGAGGGAATAGTTTCACATTTTCCTATGAGCTTAGTATATCAACTTCTTTGTTGAAAGATTATTAGTGATGGAAAAAGTGCAACTTGAATCAATTATCGTGGCATGCAAGTTTGTTTCAGCATGAAAGAATTTGCAACATGACATGCTTAAACTGTTATCATACTTTTAATATTGCTGTTCATTGGAGAAGTCATCCAAGAGCTCTAAGATTGTTGAAATATGCAAGAAATTGGCGTAAGTTGACAGAAAAAAGTTTTAGAGATAAGGATTTGATTTCCCTTCTAAACTCCGAAGAGGTTGCAAAAAATTGCAAGAAGTCATTATGCTTACTTTGGTTGGTGCATAGGATTCTCTACGCATGCAATCAAAGCACAAAAATTCCTATTGACTAGATTGAACTTTGAGCCAATCGTAAAGCATTTCGTGCCTATTCATAGGGCCAGGAAAGTTTCATATTATCCATTGAATATTTGTTGAAGGAATTTTTTTACTTTCCTTGGGTTTTCATGGTAAATTTTGTTCAATATTTTTTCATTTTTATTAATGTTTGGTTCATTATTTTGATCTATGATGATATTATCTTATATAGGCTTCGGCATTTGAAGCTATTCCCCATCTTTTGGACTCGATTTAAAAATTTACAGATGAAAAAACTTGTCCAAGAATTCTTAGATGGCTAAATGCAAAGAAAAATATTAAAAATGATGATTTGTTTAATCACCCTTCTGACTTGGTAAGACTTCTTATTTTATATTTATATATCCTTAAAATTTATTTTGACAGACATTAATAAATTTGAACTTGTTGTAGTAAATTGGTCAATTGTTATGCTAGTCTAAGCAATTATTGTATTATATTCAATAATTATTTGGCTGGCCTATGTCTAGTGTAAGACCCTACTTATGAGAAGTATGACAAATGCAAAAAAATAAGTTTTTGGAACTTTTTGGATTGTCAGATTCTATGAAGGGGTTTTATAAGCCGTAAATCATTGCATGACCCTTAATTTCATAGAACTTGGGGCAAACTTGGTGAAATTGAGAACTTTTAAGGATTAAATCTATGACTCATCAGACAACCTGTAAAATCTTTTACGAGTCATAGATCATGTTGTGGAATGTAAATCAGAGAAGGGTCTCTAAAAATCTGAAGGGTATCAGATGAAACCCCTATCTATGGCCCATAGAATGGACTACGACCCATAAATGGGGTCTCGTAGTCCTATCCGACCAGATTTTAAAAGGGGCAGTTTTGTCCTTTCACAACATTTTAAGCCTATACTAGGTTGTTATGACTATGTTTCAAGTACTCTGTAGGATTGTGAACTAGCATCGAGAGGGCCTTGGTAGTCTCCCATGGTCCCATAACTATGTGCCACCATAGGTTTATGACACTAATCCTATATATGGGCTTGTACCTATCAAAAAAGTACTCCGTAAGATATGGATATTTGTTGAACCTACAGAAAAGGCTATGCTGTAAGGTAAAGATAAAATGTGAAATCCACCAAAAAAGGTGATGCCGTAAGGTGGTGGCACTTTCCAAAAAGGCGATGCTGTTAGGATAGTGTTAGGTCTACCTTGGAAAAGTAGACAATTACTTGTCCGATGTGGAGTGAACATCGAGATTTCATGTAGTAGCTTGCTTGGTCTTATATGTTGGTTATGGTTCCTTCCCACTATGTATATGATGTCATGTGATTTGATGATGCTTCATGCATGTCCCTCTAGGCAATTACCGCTCATGATTGAACCTATACCTATTGTTTATGATGACACAGATTGATTAATTATGATTTATGTTCTTTAATGCATTTGCATCCCTCATACTTAGTACATTCCAAGAACTAACGCATACTTTTTGCTTGCATGATCTAACCATGTAGGAATCAGAGCTCCTTACCATCCTCCTCCTCCACGCGGTTAGACGTTCCGAGTGAAGATTGCTTGGTGAGCCCTTCATATACGGGGAAAAAATTTCACTAACTTTCATGCGTTGTTTAGACTAATTTATTTTTGGATATTAGCTTTTGAGAGTGAGCCAGGGAGATGTCTCCCCGTCCTATTCATGATTAGAGGTATTATTGGATATTGTGATGGTTATGTATGATTAAGCTCGACTCCTTATGCTTTTGTATTATGAAGACATCCCTTAGTCTCATACTCCTTTTTTATGTTAAATGCTTGATGATGGTGATGAGGTGGAAGTTCCAGGTCTCCAATTTCCCCCATGGCATGAGTCGTACTTACCCATCCCTCAAAAATAATTTGTTATGTGATCCATGCTCATCCTCTTTCCTACAACATTCCCATAGTGTGAGTTTAAAGCCCCATTTTCCTTAGAAATTATGTGTTGTGTGTTTATTGCTGTTTTATGCTTCCGTGAAACCAAGGATATGCTATGCATGCCTAAGAGGCTTGCTTGGGATCCTTTCGGGTTCCCATTTACCGTGTCGTATCTAGGCTCGTGGCTTAGGGCGTGACAAAGCTTGGTATCAGAGAACTAGGTTTGTAAATGGTCCTCGAAAATCCAACGCACCACGTCGAGTAGAGTCTTGTTCATAGTTGTGAAGTGTGCCAAAACTATGAATCGGAGGCTACAAGACATTTTAGGAAATGGTTCACTTCTTTATACTCTACTTCGTGCTTTAGATTTGACAATAAAGTTTCATATCTCTAACAAGCAACCTTTTTGCTCTTTTAGATTATGTCACCAAGACAAATGGCACAAAGATCTCCTATTCCCGAGGATGAACCAATCCCTCCTGCCCCACAAGCTCCCCAAGCAAAAGGAGAAGGAGTCACCTATATTGAGTATCAGAATGTGGTCATCCTTTTGGCAAGGGTGGTGGCCAATCAAAGAGTTCAAGCTCCCTATGCTCCTATACCAGCCTCAAGGGTGAGGGATTTCACAAGGATGAATCCCCCAGAATTTCATGGCTCAAAGGTAAAGGAAGACCCTTAAAAATTCATCAATGAAGTGTATAAGTTTTTGGCTATCATAGGGGTATGTTCAAAGGAGAAAGTGGAGCTAGCAGCCTACCAAATCAAGGGCCTTGCTCAAATATGGTATAGCCAATGAAAGATGGAGAGGGGGGATGATGAGCCCATCCCATGTGAAGAATTTTAAGTTGCATTCTTTGATTGCTTCTTCCCAATTGAGTTAAGGGAAGCAAAGTTGACGGAGTTCATGAATCTTAGGCAAGTTTCTATAAGCGTGAATGAGTATTCCCTTAAGTTCAACAACCTCTCCAAGTTTGCTTCCCACTTGGTTGCCGATCCTCGGGCGAGGATGAACAAGTTTGTGTTGGGTGTATCTCACTTGATCAATGAAGAGTGCCACACTGCAATGCTCATTAGGGATATCGATATATCGTGGCTTATGACATACGCCGAACAACTTGAGAGGGTGAAACTTAGAAAGAGAAGGATGGGGGAGTCCAAGAAGGCCCGACTTGATGGTGGAATCTAAGGTGCTAAAGGTGGTCGTTTCCAACAAGACCACAAATTTCAAGGACAAAGGACCTCCAATGCCCAAGGCCAAAAGTTTGCAAATGATAGGGTTGCTGACCCAATGGCTAAAGGTGGAAATGGTGGAATGACTCATCCTAAGTGCCCAAAATGTGGATCATAGTGTCACATGTTGGAGGAATGCAGATGCTTGCTTTGGTTGTGGGAAAATGGGTCACAAAATTGTGGAGTATCCAAACAAGGGTAGGGATGTCATCCTCAAGGGCAAGGCGCCCATGGTGGTCATAGGGCACAAGGTGGTCAACAAGGAGGTGTTCCTCAATACAATTGATTTCTTACTCTTCAAGGGAGGCAAGGGTTTGATGAGGCACCGATGTTGTTGCCGGTATGTTAAAGATTTACAATCTTGATATATATACTTTATTGGATCTAGGTGCCACTCTTTCTTTCATTACTCCATTTATTGCTAATCGGCTTCATGTGTGTCTCGAATTGTTATATGAACCCTTTGAGGTGTCCACCCCCGTCGGTGAGTCCATTCTTGCTAAAAGAGTCTATAGGGGTTATCCCGTGTCTATATTGCATAAAGTTTTTCCTTGTGATTTTGTTGAACTCGATATGGTAGATTTTGACACCATTCTTAGGATGGATTGGCTACATGAATATCATGCTACCATTGATTTTAGGGCTCATAAGGTTAGATTCTAAATCCCTAATGAACCCGTCCTTGAGTAGGAACGTCGTGATTCAGTGGTCAAGGGTAGATTCATCTCTTATCTTAAGGCTCAAAAGTTGCTTTCCAAAGGCTATATCTATCATCTTGTGCAGGTTAAGGATGTCAAGTCTAGGGTCCCTCCTATTAAGTCGGTCCCAATTGTCAATGAGTTTCTTGATGTCTTCCCTGATGAACTTCCCGGCATCCCTCCCAGAAGGGAGATAGATTTCGGTATAGATCTCCTCCCTGATACTCAACCCATTTTCATTCCTCCCTATCGAATGGTCCCGATAGAGTTGAAGGAATTGAAGGAGCAATTAAAAGATTTGTTAGAAAAGGGGTTCATAAGGCCTAGTAAGTCACCTTGGGGTTCACCAATATTATTTGTAAGAAAGAAGGATGGTTTGCTTAGAATTTGCATCGACTATTGACCGCTCAATAAGGTCACCATAAAGAACAAGTACCCATTGCAAGAATCAATGACCTATTCGATCAATTGCAAGTGGCTCGTTACTCCTCAAAGATTGACCTTCGATCTAGGTATGATCAATTGAGGGTAAGGGAATGTAATATTCCCAAGACTACTTTTTGGACAAAATATGGGCATTTTGAGTTCGTGGTGATGTCCTTCGGCCTAACTAATACTTCGGCAATATTCATGAGAGTATTTAAACCCTACCTTGATATATTTTTTGTGGTATTTATTGATGACATTTTAGTTTACTCCCAGAATGAAGAGGAGCATGCAAAACATTTGAGGGTGGTATTGCAAACATTGAGGGAAGAAAGGCTCTTTCTAAATTTGACAAATGTGAGTTTTGGTTGAAAGAAGTTGCATTCCTAGGTCATGTGGTGTCGGGTGATGGATTAACATGGATCCAAAAAAGATACAGGTAATACGAAATTGCCCTAGAGCCTTGACCTCGACGGACATTAGTAGTTTCTTGGGTTTGACCGGTTACTATCAAAGGTTTGTGAATGGTTTTTCCTCAATTGCTTCTCCTTTGACAAAGTTAACCCTAAAGAAGGAAAAATTTGTATGGACCAATGAATGTGAAAGAGTTCCCAAACCTTGAAGGACAAGCTTATGTCTGCTCCTATTTTGGCTCTACTGGAAGGGCTGGAGGAATTTGTGGTGTATTGTGATGCTTTAAGAATCAGATTAAGGTGTGTGTTGATGCAAAATGGCAAGGTCATCGCCTATGCTTCTAGGAAACCAAAGGTGCATGAACGTAATTATCCTACCCATGAGCTGCCGTGGTATTTGCCTTGAAGATATGGTGTCACTCTATGTATGGGGTTCATGTAGATGTGTTCACCAACCATAAGAGTCTCCAATGTGTGTTCACCTAAAGAAACTTAAATCTGAGGCAAAGAAGATGGTTAGAGTTCCTTAAAGATTATGATATGAGTGTGCATTACCATCCGGGCAAAGCTAATGTTGTGGTCGATGCCCTAAGTTGGGTGTCCATGGATAGTGTGGCTCACTTTGAGGATAGCAAGAAGGAATTGGCAAGAGAGGTCCTTGACCCTAATTTGATGGAGTTGAAGTTATTGGTGAAATTTGGAAAAGTGGAGGTTTTCTCCTAAGGGGGAGATGGCGTTCTTAGTAGCAAGATAGGTTGTGCGTGCCCAATGTTAATGACTTGAGAGGTATTGTAGCCCTCGATAAAATTACCAAATTACCCCTAGAGGAGAGATATGCACATAACGTGTCTTCCCATGCTTTGATGGAAAATTCGAGGCCGGATATGCGATCAGCATGAAAAATTGAGTGGAGAAGTGGTCTTGGTTGATTTTTAGAGCAACCGCATCAAAAAATAATTTTTCAATTCGAAAACGATTTCCAATGAGGGTGTCGCGCACCTATCGTGGACAAACACTTAGTTTTCTTCCAAAAATTTTCTACGGGATTAGAAACCTCATTTGGAGAATTTTTGACGAAAAATACAAAAATTTGACACTGTCCATGTCGCGGACGCCATGCCCCGAGATGTACTTTTTTCAAATTTTGTGAGGGGCATTCCAGACCTTTACAAATCTCTCTTATACTTAAACCATGATCAAAATAGGTCGTTTTAAGCATAAAAAAGGCTTTAAAGCCTATTCTAAGTCCTTGAAAAAGACTAGGGCCAAAGAGGAGAGAAGAAGAGCGCAAAATTGAGGAGTTCTAGGAGATTCCTTGAGGATCGATTGCCCAAGAGCTTCACCCAAGGTATGTAAGGCTAATTAAAGCATGAGATTGTTCTCCCATATGCCCCATATATGGTAATAGAGGAGTTGAGGGTTCATGAGTCCCCATACATTTTTTCTTGAAATACTTTCTTGATTATTTTCTTGAAAACTTTATCTATTACATGTATTTTCATATGTTGATGATCATCATAAACTTATTTCTTGAATTGAGTACTTTTCATGAGATATTGTATAAACCCTATATGTTAAATTGTGAAAGCATGCATAATGAACCTAGGGATGGAGTCTAGAGCCTTGGTTTGAGTATGTTGAGTAAAGTCCTAGTTTGAGTACGAGGTTGAGTTAATTGAGCTTGATGATCCTATGAGTCTTTATAATTGAGTTCTTGAGTTCTATCTAAATGACTTCTTCTAAACAATGATTTCAGTCTTTGAGTTCTTAAATGAGAATTGAGTTAACTAAGATGGGTTATAGTCCCTGAAAACAATAGAAGACTTAGATTTTGAGTTAATGATATAATGATAGTCTCTATGAGGCTAATTTGAGATAATTGAGTTGAGATAGGAGTCTTATGAGCGCTGAGTCTTGGGAGGAGTATCGAGCACTGAAATGAGTAAGAGTATGAGAAAGTCTAACACACACTCATTTACGTAGTCGCCAAGTGTAGGAGTGGGCTAAGTTCTGTTAGAGTGGGACAAGTTCCTATCTTAAGGGCTATGTTCTGTCAGAGTCGGAAAAGTTCTTACCTTGAGGGCTAAGTTCCATTAGAGTTGGACAAGTTCTCATCTTGTGGATTAAGATCTGTTAGAGTCGGACTGGTTCTCACCTTATTTTCCTGAAACAATAAGACTTAATATGTTAATTTTCTGGATCCCTGGTGGATTCTAGGCGTTCTTTACCTAGTAAGTACAGAACGACTAAGGCAACATCAGTGAGACTGTTGTACAATCACTGCCTCATAAGTGATTGTTGTCGGATAAGAGAAACTCTCAGAAACTTCCCATATTGAATACTTTGAGTTGAATTGAGTTGAG
>JAPFFP010106096.1:0-19161 GCA_026153255.1 Solanum medicagineum
CCTCTCGGTGCTAGGTCAAAATCCCAAGGAATACTCAAATCATACTTTTAGTCATAATATGCAAAACATCACAATATCATAATATTTTCATTGAGTAGCTCTTCAAAACCAAAGCTTCATGATGTCAAGATAGGGACTCATATCATTCATAAATTTCACAATATTCATATCTCATAGCATGCATAATAGCCCTTCAAATTCATAACATTCATAATATATATGTCATGCCATACGACTTTCATCAATAAAAGAAGCTTGGTACACAACTTTAATTAATCATGGTGGGTATATATATATATAGACACACTCAAAATCATGCAAAAGTAAAGATTTAGGACATGAGAAAAATAGATAAATTCCTTTTCAAATCATTCAAAGTAACCCACCATAACACCATAAAACTTAGTTAGGGCTTCCTTAATCCTCATAAAACTTCATAAATTTCACATGACATTTCAATACAATATAGTATCCAATGGTAGAATACCATAAATCACTTCATACTTTCATTATGTAAAAGAGTTCATAAAACTTTCATAAATTTCCATAACTTGAAAATAGATGAGGAAGAGTAATGATTGAGCTTTGTGGAGGCAAGATCTCAACAAATCAAAACTCACATACCTTGGTGTGATTAAGGATGAAAATCTTGTTGAAGAGTGTAGAAAATCCAAAATCCTAGCTTGGACTCTTTTCATGAAGGTCTTGAAGAACTTGAGAGTGTTTTTGAGGAGTTAGACTTAGGGTATTTTGAGAATGAGTTGAAGTTGAGTATTTTATGGTTGCTTTATTGATGAAAAAGGGTTATTTAGAGGCTTAATGATGTAGCATAGACTTAAGAAATTAGGGAAGGTCAAATTTGCCTCTTCTTAAAACCTGTTGGACATAACCAAGAGAACTGATTACGGGTCGTGGTCCATTCCATGTATCGTGAGAAGGGGTCTTGTTCGATATCATTTTAAACCCTCAGAGCCCAAGTTACTACTCATGAAACCACCTATGACCTATAGTCCCTTTTCGTAATCCCTTTTACATTTCAAAATTTCTAGATTCCATTCCTTTGGCACTTTTACACCTTCCCACATATGGGCCTTACAATATCTCCCTTTGTGAAGATTCGTCCCCGAATGTGCTAAAAATAGGCTTTATGTAATATGATACATGCATTATATGGAAATGAAACATATACATCTTGAACATTTTTCAAACCATACTTAAAATAATATTTAAATGCAACTTCAAAATCACATAATCATGCATAGATGACATGGAAATAACATGAAAGAAGGGAGAAGTTCTCAAATGGTATCGCTTCTTCATATCTGCTTCGGCTTCCCAAGTGGTGCTTTCGACTTGTTGGTTCCTTCAAAGGACTTTGACGTATGCTATATCTTTATTTCTCATCATTTTCACTTTCCTATCCAAGATTTCCATCAAAACTTTGTCATAAGCCAAATTCTCTTCAACATTCACCACTTCTAAGGGCATAATGGAACTTGGGTCTCTGATACACTTGCTCAATATAAAGACATGGAAGACCAGATGAATCATGCTCATCTTCATAGGCAACTCTAATTTATATATGTCATGACCCAGACCTAGGCCCTAGGAGTGACATGGCGAATGGGAACCCAAGAGTCCCAAACAAGCCTCATAGTATCCATATTCACATTATTGTTTGGAAGCGCAATCGAAAAGTAAACACATAAGTCTAAGGGACGGGAGAATAGGACTCACGTTATGGGAATGTTATAAGGAATGAGAGAAACATGTGTAAAAAACACATAGAACATAAATATTAAGGGGCGGGTAAGTATGACTCATGCTATAGGACAATTCGGGACTTAGGATCTTTCACTTCATACAAAAATAACCATATCATAAAGCTCATAACTAAATCGCATAACAATAACCAATAGGTAGCCAAAGCCATAAGCATAATCTCCCAACACTACACGTAGCATATAATCATAAAGGAGTTTACAAGATGCCAAAATGTCCTCTAGTCATAAGATAGAACGAGGGCCAAAACATACCCCGGGTTCACCCTAAAGTAAATAAAATAAGTAAAACTCCATAGGTAGAGGAATAGTGGTTTGTCCTTAGAGGGTAAAACTCACCACAACAAACAAAATTCGAGATCCAAGCTAGACGTACGGTGGATGAACATAGTCCTTGGTCCCTACATGGTTAGATTATATAGGCAAAAGTATGCATTAGTATGTTTGAATGTACTAAGTATGTGGGCATAAAATGCATATGACTTACCAACCTACATTCATTGTTAGATGACTAGGGTACGTAATGTAAAAAGAGATATAGAAAGGAAGAGTAATATAAAAATATGCCATGAAGTCAATGATGTATGAAATACAACAATACTCATATATAGTGGGGATGGACTATAACTGACAAATCAAACTCATGTGAGCTATTACATGAATTAGTCCGATAAAGACCTCGTATTGGTTGGAGAAGATTACTTGCCAAGGGTAATCTACATCACACCTTACGAACCTCATCATTTCGGTGTATGATCACCTTCCTTACAAACACATCATTTTAGAAGGATTTCCATTATTATATCATATCGATAAATGTTTGTATAACCATCCCTTAAGACCCGGTCATTTTGGTAATGGCTTCCATTCCTATGTTGGCACATAGTTCAAGGAAAGGGAGAGGGCCCCCAATCCATTGGTGTTAAGTAAAGACATCCCACGGGAATACATACATACATACATATATATATATATATATATATATATGCTTTCAAAATAGATTTAATAGTCATTTCAAATCCTTTCAATGCACATTTAGGCTCAAAAGCCAAACCAAAATAGTCATGATACTCATGCATCCGAATAGCTCATTCACAAATATGAGATGGTGCAAGCACCGAAAATGCTCAAAGATCCATATTATAAGCATTTATGTGATCACATTCTTGTCATAACCAATATCTTATCAAAATTATTTACATAAGCATTATTGGGCTTAATCCACTTCACAATTTTCATAAAAATCCAATACTCATGAATGCATATGCTATGAATGAGATGAGGTTAGCATGGGTAATAGAAATTCAAACTTAAATCAATAACAAATTATAAAATTCAAGTAGAAACATAAGTAAACTTTGCATTTAAATCATAGGTTACCCATGCACAAATCATGCTTAAAAGGGGACATGTACTTTCATAGGTTCGTTTAGGACTTGATTTACTTTAAAATTAATAAATAAACATAGCCCATAAATCAATTGAATTTAATAAATTAAAATGTTGAAAACCCATATTTAAAGTAATCTGAAATTCATGAAAATCACTTGAAAAGAGTTTGGGTCTTCTTGGTTGAAAGGGACCATGAATCAAACCCACATATCTTAGCTAATAAAGAAGATTCAACAAGAAATTTGGGGAAGAAAGAGTCTTCCCTTGATTCCCAAGCTTAATTCCCACTAGAGTTCTTTGAGAGAGACTTAAAAGAATTTTCAAATGGCACGAATGAATTTGAATGAGAGGAATGATGGTTAGGTCATTAGGAAGTCTTTAGGTAGCATAAGAAGTCACAAATGACCTTTAGAATAAACCATAATGTGAAAACACTATTAATGAAATGATTTGAAAACTAAACATTTTCCATCTCAGGAGCACCCATACGGTCCGTGACACCCCACACGGACCGTATACATGGCCATGGTCCAACACTTAGAAAAATACACTTGACGAAGGTTCGAAATGGTAATCCCATACTTAGAATTTTTCAACGAAATCATTCCATGGAAGGACATACGGGCCGTAAGACTGCCCTTACCCCTCTCCTTAGAGAATTTCCATGATAAAGTTATGAGATAGTGATTCCATACTTAAAACAATTTCATTCCAAAAGCCATACGGGCCGTACATCTCCATACGGGCCATGTACTTGGCCGTGACACCACATCTGGTCCCAATATTATAGGATTTCAAGCCAAGGCTACGACATGGTCCGTGAGGTGTCACACGGACCGTGAGGGGTCCATGTATGGCATGCCTTAGTTTGAATCGCCATGTTTAAGGGATAGACATCATCCTAAGGCCAAGGTACCCTTCATGGGAGCTCCATAGGGGCCGTGTGACCTCAAACGGACCGTGAGAGCTCCCACGGAGAGTCATCTTAGTCCAAAACTTCTTGAAATCAAATTTTTCAAGCTCCAACAAAGTCGTACAATGTCCAGGTCCTTACAGTATAGAACTTTACTAACACATCTAGAGATCTGGTAAGTCCCTAAGTACCTAGGGCTACACTTTCCTTTTTTTCCAAAATGAGCTACACCCTTTATTGGTGAAACCTTCAAATACACCTAATCATCAACTTTAAATTCAAGGTCTCTTCTTCTAGTGTCGGCATAGGATTTTTGCCAAGTTTGCACCACCTTCAATCTTTTCCTTATCATCCTCACCTTCTCCAAAGATTCCATAACCAAATCTTGACCTAATAGAGCCAGTTCCCCCACTTCAAACCACCTAATCGGAGGATCTATAACATTTACCATATAGATCTTCAAAGGGAGCCATTCCAATGCCACAGTGATTGCTATTGTTGTAAGAAAGGTCAACAAATAGAGGATGCTCATCTCAACTACCCTTAAAGTCCAAGACACAAGCCACAGGCATATCCTCAAGAGTTTGAATGGTTCTTGCAGCTTGACCATCCATTTGTTATTGAAATGTCGTGCTAAGCTTGACTTTAGTACCTAGGCCTCTTTGGAAAGATCTCAAAAAGTGCAAAATGAATTGAGAACCTTGAAGTAAATAGTAGTGAAATGCCCTAAAAAGCCCGAAAATGTGCTTAAAAAATGCCCATAATCGTAATTTTCATGTATCTCAAAATCCGTGTGTGATATCAAAAATTCGACTTCATATTCGTGTTCAAGGGGTAAAATTGAGTGGGAAATGGGTATAATCCTTAGTTTAGAGCAACTGTAGTGAAAAATTATTTTCCAAAAATTTTGCAAAATAGTGTCTGTCCACGCCCAGGCCGCGATGCGCTTGGGGCGCAAAACAGTGTTATTTTGCCCTCCGCGTTGGGTTCACGTCGCGGACCAGACGTGAACCAGTTTAAATTTTTTCTTCATTTTCCATTTCGTCCTAAGGCATTGGGGTCTTGGACCAATGCCCACCTATGCTTAAAAACACCTATACTTAGCCATTTTTCAGCTGTATATCATTCAAGACACTCTCAAAACCCTCTCGAAACCCTCTCTAACATTTAACCAAATATTTTATCCAAATTTAAGTGTCCTAAGCTTAATTCCAAATCTCAAGAACTTAATTCAAACTTCAAGTTCTCTTCAATTCTACATCAAGGAAATCCCCAAATTTGAGGTATGTGGGTTTCAACCATTGGGTCCTTTCACCCATGGTGCCCAACCCACCTTTTTATGAAAATTGCATGTTTCCAAGTTGTTTTACTTATGGGTATCATTTACTATGAATTATGATTAAAAATTACATTGGGGTTTTATGAAATTTTGATTAGAAATACATGTCTACCTATTTTAAGCTTATACTATGAGATGGTTTGTAAATTGTGACTATATGAAACTATGATCTATTATGAGATTTGATGATGGATTTCAAGGTATCTTACATAGGGTTTAACTATGTATTGGTGGGTTGATTTACATTAAGTTTTCTCACATTATTTGGCTCTTGAATGGCATGATTTTGAACTAGTATTGCAAACCCACCAAGTTTTGATAAAATATCTTGACAAGGATTCTTGAGCTATTGATGATCTATTGCATTGATAATGAATCAAGAGGCTATATGATGATTAATGGATTGTATTTATGTATTGAATTCATAAAAGTATCTATAGTATTGCAAATTGACCGCACCTTGTTGGGGGTAGCATGCTCAACCACTTTGTTGAAGGGGTGTCAAGCCTCAATCACCTTGTTGAGGGGTGACATGCCTATACTACCACTAAGGGGTGTGTACCTCAATCACCTTGTTGAGGGGTGGCATGCCCGTACTACCACGTTGAGGCGTAAGTACCTCAATCACATTGTTAGGGTGGCATGCCCATACTACCACATTGAGGGGTATGTACCTCAATCACCTTCCAAAGGGGTGGCATACCTTGGAGTTCAAGTGATAGTTTGCTTGGGCTATGTTGATATGGTCTCTTCCTACACATGTAATCTATATTTGCAAGCTATCTGATTTACAAGCATGTTTTACTTAAAGCATGGATCATGCATGCCATATTGATATTATACTTATCTATTTCCTATTACTATGCATTTTGACTATATTGGCTTATGTTTTGTTGCATTGAATCCTACATACTTAGTACAATCAAATGTACTAACGCATACTTTTGCCTACCTGATACGACCATGTAGGAACCGGAACTCCTCTTGATCATCTTCCACGAGGCTAGTGAGATTCTTCAAATACAAGCTTGATGAGTCCTCAAGTTCGAGGACACTATCTACTACCTTGCTGTTTTAAGACATCTTGTGTGGATACTATGAGGGTGAGCTCGGAAAATGTCCTGGCCTCCGTCCAATCTATGCTTAGAGGTGTTGTTGGAGCAACTGATGTACTTATGCTTTGAGCTTTGACTCTTTATGCTTTATAAATATCGAGACTTCCCTTAGTCCCTTTATCCTTCTTTATATTCTTGTTGTTGTTTACTTTGCTTCGGCGACCAAGGATGTGTAAATAATATGCTAAGAGGCTTGTTTGGGTCCTTTCATTTTCCCATTTGCTGTGTCACGTCTAGGCCCAAACATCACATCACAACACAATTTCGGGCACTTTTTGGGGTCATTTCAATATCTTCCCGTTGGGAACATTCGTCCCCGAATGTAAAAGACAGGAGTGAGCATAGCTAAGTCAGCCCCAACAAGAATGCAACATTACATTTAAAACACCATTTTCAAAATCTCAACTTAAGTGTAAAATCATCATAAATTTTCCAACTTAAACATGAATGCATATGAATGACATAGGGGCTGAAATAAGACATGAAATCACATGAAGAACTTAGGGGAGAGAGGGGAATGCGTCGAGGCGGCGAGCAAGACAACTACATTTTGGCTTTTCCCTCCATGAGATGAGCCCAGTGCATTGGACCGATGGATAAGAGAACTGAGCTGGCCTAAAAAGCGCTTCGCTATCTTAAGGTTGATTAGAGTGAATGAGGTACGTATATCGCTACTATAAGACCGTTTTGGCTTTCTTGGAGACACCTTTGACTTGATGATCCTTTCAAGAGGTCCTTAATGAACACCACATCCTTTTTAATCAACTTCTCCACTCATCCACCCAACACCTCCATCGGGACCTTCCCCTAAGCCAACTTCTCCTCCATGTCACCCACAATTTCAAAGAGCGCTATAGCACTATAGTTACCAACACATCCCATCCACCTAGAAGCATGAAGAACCGGACGAACCATATCTACATCCATAGGCAAATCCCCAAACTTATGCAACCTTACCAACCTCCCTTTACACTTTATAAGGATTCACAATCCTCAACTCAACTGTCAATCTTAAATAGACCTAACCCACTTGGTATCATAATCACCATCTCCTCCTTGGGAGAAAACCTCCACTTTATCATTCTCTCACCCAAAGTTTCCAACACTAGTAAAGTGATATCAAGGCCTTGCTTAAACTAGACCTCTCCAACCAAAGACTATTTGGAACCACCAAGGACACTATACTACCATTCTCAACTTCCTTCAACCTAACTCCTAATCTAGCCAATCGATGGACCCCACTAGTCACCTCTTTATCACCATTACCACAATGCTAGGCTACCCATAGGCTCCCTACTTTGAGCATCAATCGCATCACTAGCCTCAATGCGGGACATAATGCACACTCATACCATAATCCTTAAGGATTTCTACCACCTTCTTATTACCCGCAACTCACAACTATCATAATTAGCAAGCAACCTCTCATCTCCAAGACTTGCAATACTACCCCAAATGATTCACAAGCTCTAAAGAAATCAATACTCCACCACTGGAGGCTATCACAAATCTATCAAGGTAGGGTTTTGAGACCCTATTCATGAAACCCATAAACACAACCGGTGCATAAGTCAACCAGACAACTCCAACAATACTAATAATTCTCACTCCTAATCCGAAAAGACGCTTAGGAATATCACCTACCTCATCCTCACTTGGGGATAAAACCCAAACCAAAGATCAATCTTAGAGAAGTGACTAACCCATTGTTGTTGACCAACCAGATCCACTATTTTTAACCATCACATCATAACGTTATGGGTGCTATACTCATTGAAAGCATACCATGCAAGTGGTCAAACCATCCAGAGGCCTCCAACACCTCAAACTAAATCCCACCAAGATCACAAGATAAGACTCTATGCCACAGTAACATGAGTCAACCCTTATAGACCCCTACTAGCCACAATAGACTCATGTAACCATCTGGGACACCCATACACACATAATTCGTACTCGCACCAAGGAGTAACACAAGGAATGGCAATCCCCGGACCTATCAAATTGCTCTACTCAAACATCAATCACAACATTGGCCTCACTTAGGGTCAACTAAGTCATAGGAGAAACAATAGAAGAAGAAATATCCACAAGTTTCGACAATAGCCCACTAAACTCAAGAAGCTCCTAATACCCAAGGAGGTTAAGGTCTAGGCGAACATTTAATCACATTTGTCTTACTGGGATCCACCTTAATATCATCACCCAACACCACACAACCTTGGGAGGCAACCTCTTACAACAAAAATTTCCATCTCCCCTACTTAGCATCCACCCTTGTTCCTTAAACTTGTAGTACTACCCTCAAATGACTCACAAACCACCATAACCTATTAGAGTAGGCACTAAAGATCTTATTCATGAGACTTGTAAGCATAACCGGTGTACTAATCACACCAACAGACACCACCCCAAAACCAAATATTGAAAAGGACATTCAAAGCCTCATCTACGAATAACAACAACTCGATAACAAAATGACTTAGGTTCTACACCTCCATTACTCACAAAACGGCAAATGCAACCCCTTAGAACCCGATTGTACCTTAAGACATGAAATAAATCTACCCCCACTTGCTATTACTTAACAACCTCCCACTCAAAGATGGGCTCATTAGGGATTCAGGATCTAACTCTACGGGTCCTGCCATCCATGAAAATACAACATGCATGTAACCATTCCATCCCTATAATGACATCAAATCCACCATGTCAACTCCAACAAGCCACAAAGTAAGCCCTAATGTAATACAAACCTGGATTAACACCTATGAACCTCCTAGCAACAATATACCCAACAAAAGTATAGACACCAAAGATCCACACAACATCTTGGGCACATAAGAAGCCCTACTAGCAACCAAAATAATAGAGAAGAAATAGCTGCACACTGGGCCTAACAATACATGCACAACAAAGCCAAGAAACCTCCAACTTACCGGTAATAACATCGGGCATCTCATCCCCTCCTCGAGTCACTTCATCAACACAACCACCTTGATCTAAAGGTCAACCACCCTTACGCTTCCTTCGAACATACGGACAATCCTTTAGCTTATGACCCACTTCACTACACCCATAACAAGCATTGGTCTTCCTCAAGCATGGGCCACCATGATACTTTCCATACCTTTGACACTTGGGATTGGTCAATTCAATCTCACCTCCTTTACCCTCATTTCATTCATGAGGGAAATCCTTCCTCTTATGTTCCACTTCGCTAGAATAAAAATAAGCATTGCTGCCTTTGAAACATGGGCCCCTTTAAGCGTTATCACATGTCAGACACATAGCATCAACTCTATTCTTGAGACTTTGGAACTTTCCTTCAACACGGGTCCTCTTGTCCTCACTACCTCTCCTCTTACCATTTGAAGTCTCGAAAGCACCCACTTGTTGATCAAGGTGAGTTTCCAATTTCGCCACCGCTTTGGCCACTTTCCATAGAGCATCACAAATCTCCGCATTCGGCATATCGCCACCTTGACTAGCTTGAGACATATCCTGAAATATAATTGATAGAGGTTAGTAATAAGCCCTAGGGGACCTAACTCTATCTCACAACATGGATCATGAAGAAGTGAAACATTTCCTAAAATGTCTCATAGCCTCTTACTCATAGTTGTGGTATACAACACAACTATGAATAAGACTCTAATCGACACGGTGTGTTGGACTCCGAGGATCTATCAACCTAGTGCTATGATACCAAGTTTTTCACGACTCAAGGCTTGGGCCTAGACATGACACATTGTAAGGGAAACCGAAAGGGATCCCTAAGCAAGCTTCTTAGAATATTATTACACATCCTTGGTCGCGGAGGCAATAGAAACAATACAGAAGAGTAAGAATAGGGGGCAACGGGACTAAGGGAAAAGCTTGCATAACATCATAATCAAGAGAGAAGGGTTGAGCTTATATCATAGACATTGAGAACAATAAAGTCAAGGCTCTTATCATAGATACATATATGTCCATCTTACACCTCTAATACATAGATAAGAGCGGGGGCCAAGACAAAGCAACCAGGCTCACCCTCATAGTCAAAATATAAAATAAAGAAGATTGTCTCAATTCATAATAAGAGCAACATAGACTAAGGTCCCCGAAGTGGAGGACTCACCACAAGTTTGAGTAGTATCGATCTAACCATGTGGAGGAGGATGATCAACTCGAGCTTTGGTATGGTGATATTATGTAGAAAAGGGTATGTGTTAGTACGTTTGAATGTACTAAGGATGTAGGATGCAATGCAACAAAAGATAGGCATCTTAATCTAAATGCATAGCAATAGGCAATAGACTACATATAACAATATGACATGTATGCTCAATGCTAAAGTAAAACATGCTTCATAACTCATGCTCATATAAGATATCATATATGTATATAACAGACCAAGCTAGATTTCCAAAATATTCCTGCAACCTTTCTTGTGGATCATCCTGTGGTTACCGGATGAAGTCTATCTATCTGCCTAGCTTTGGTAGATTTCCCCCAACTTCTTTGTTCATATTCCAAAAGGATATCGAAACTACAAACCCCTTGGTAGGTTAGTGATGATGCCTCCCTATCACTTAGGTGGTGAAGTACTAACCCTTCACTCGGTTGGTAATGATGTCGCCCCATCACTTAGGTGGTGAAGTACTAACCCTTCACTCGGTTGGTGATGATGCTGCACCATCACCTGGGTGGTGAAGTACTAACCCTTCCTCTGTTGATGAGTACAAATCCCTTACTCGGTTAGTGATGATGCCCATCACTAGGTGGTGACGTACTAACCCTTCACTCGATTGATGAATACAAACTGCCAACTCGGTTACTGATGATACCACCCCATCACTAGGTGGTGAAGTACTAACCCTTCACTCGACTGATGAGTACAAACCCCAACTCTGTTATTCAGGTACTAGACCCCCCGGATTGTGCATGGTCTAATGCAACACTTTATATAAGATTTAGCATATACATAAGCATATTTCATCATCATAGCATCAACCATATCATATCTCATGCTTTGAACTTTCAATTCCTCAAGACACCATAATCGAACATTTTAACAAACACTTAAAGGGTGTGAAATGGTAGTATAAAATCATGCAATTTAGAGATGAAATCATGTAAGAAAATACCATGTAAAACCGTCAATCAACACCTTGCAACACCCTCAAGAAATATACATCAAAACCCCCTATCAAATCTTACATTAGATCCAAGATTTATAGCTTAAAACATAGCAACATAGTCATAACTTTACCCAGCTTTAACATAGTTCATAGATATGTTCATAATAGTAAACTCATTTGTAAAATCAACTTTAAATCGTACAAATTGAGTAAAAAGGAGATTAGGGCACCATGGATGAAAGTACCCAATGGCTAAAACCTACATACCTTAACTTTGAAGAAGCTCTTGATGAAGATTGAAAATGGAGGCTTGACACTTGAAGGAAATCCTTAGTTTTGGATAAGTGTTTTGAGACTTGAATTATGGAGTGAAAATATGGCTTAAGTGTTTGAGTGAGTATTGGAAAATGTTTAGGATGATATGAGGGTGAAACAAGGCTAAGTATAGGTAAAAACACATTTTGAACTTTTAAGCCCAAGAATCAAAAGCCTTGGACCATACAGAAAATCACAGGATAGGAAAGCACACTCTCCAGGTTGCGGAGAGGGTGCAGAGACCACTCCTCTTCATCGGCGCGCCCTTGGCGCGTCGCGATGTGCCAGGGGCGCGGATAGCTCATTGGAATTTTCCACTTGAAAAATCATAATTGCCATTCTTTTGCTCTTAAATCGGGATTAGACCCCTCTTCACCTAAATTTGACCCCCTAAACAAGAATATGAAGTCGGCTTTTTGATATCATGCATGGATTTTGAGATATAAGGAATTTCAAATTTTGAGCATTTCGAGGCACATTTTTGAGCACTTTTTGGGGTCATTTCCTTTAAAGACCCTATTCATAAGATCCATGAATATAGCTGATGCATTAGTCAACCCAAAAGACATATAACCACAAACTCAAAGTGCCCATACCTAGTCTGGAAGGTCGTTTTTGGAATATCACATCTCTTACTTTCATTTAGTGATACCTGGACCGAAAATCAATCTTAGAGAAGTGATTAGCCCCTTAAAGTTGATCAAAAAGGTCATCAATCCTTGGTAAAGGGTACTTATTCTTGATGGTGACTCTATTAAATTGCCTGTAATCAATGTACATTCTAAGAGATCGATCCTTTTTCTATGCAAATAACACCGGTGCACCCTAAGGGGACTTACTAGGCCTTATGAAACCCTTCTCTAACAAATCCCTCTATTGCTCCTTCAACTCCGGCAGGGCCATGGGGAATATAAATGGGTTGAGTATCGGGAAGATGGTCTATACCAATGTCTATTTCCCTTTCGGGAGGAACACCGGGAAGGTCATCGAGAAAGACATCAAGAAACTCATTAACCATAGGGACCAACTCTTTAGGAAGGACTTTGGACTCAACATCCCTAACCCTCACAAGATGATAGAGACACCCCTTGGAAATCAACTTTTGGACTTTAATGCAAGAAATGAATCTACCCTTGACCACCACATCACAACTTTCCCACTCAAGGACGGGTTCATTTGGGAATTGGAATTTGACCCTACGGGTTCTACAATCAATAGAAGCATAATATATATGCAACCAATCCATCCCAAGAATTACATTAGAATCCACCATATCCAACTCAACAAAATCACAAGGCAATATTTTATGCAATATGAATATGGGACAATTTCTGTAGACTCTTTTAGCAACAATAGACTCATCAATGAGGTAGATACTTCATAGGGTTCACACAATAATTCGGGGCAAACATAAAGCTTTTTGGCAAAAAAAGGAGTAATAAAAGAAAGAATGGCACCTGGGTCAATCAAAGTATACACATCAAAATCAAAAACCTTTAACATATCGATGATCACATTGGGCACCTCATTCACCCCTTGTCTCCTTGAAGAGCATAAAACCTATTTTGCCTTCGAGCACCCCCTCATTGGCCTCCTCTTACCTTTGGACCCGCATTAGTACCTTGGCCTTGTGGATGACTCTCTCTACCTTTATTTTGTGCATGAACGTAATTAATCACCTTATGGCCCACCTCACTATAACCATAACAAGCATTAGAGTTTCTCATACATGGGCCATTATGGATCCTACCACAACTTTGGCCCATAGGGTTGTCATTACCAAACCTTCTATTAGGAGCATTGGAAGACCCTTGGCCTTGGAACATGGGGCCTTGAGGAAACCGACCACCCTTAGAATTTTGGAATCCAACTTCAAGACAGGCCCTCTTGGCCTCACCACTTCTTCTCTTTCTCACCTTTTCCCCTCTAGTTGTTCGGCATACGTCATGAGGCGGGACAAATCCATATCCCCTATCCACCTGGTGGTACGACACTCCTCATTCATCCAGTCGGACACACCCGATACAAATTTGTTCATCCTAGACATCGGCCCGATAACCGATTGTGAGGCAGACTTTTGGTTGAACTTGAGGGCATACTCCCTCACACTCATAGACCTTGCTTTAGATTCATAAATCCAATCATTTTCTCCTCCCTAAGCTCAATAGGAAGGAACTGGTTGAGAAATCCCGCTTTGAATTCTTCCTAAGGGGTAGCATCACCATTCTTGTTCTCCATCTTCCATTGAGTGAACCATATTTTAGCCACCCCTTGAGTTTTTGGTAGGCTGCCAACTCCACCTTCTCCTTCGAGTTAACCTCCATACTGGACAACACCTTATACACTTCATCAATGTATTCTTGTGGATCCTCAGCCACCTTGGACCCATGGAACTCTGGTGGGTTCATTCTAGTAAAATCCCCCACCCTTGAGGCAGGAGTAGGAGCATGAGGGGCTCGGGCCGCTTGGTTGATTTGATTAGTCATGGCATGGGCCAACATGGTAATAGCATCCCGGAAGTCTTCATGGGCCATTCCCCCATCTTGAGGAGCGGGAGGGGCCAGTTGCTCCTCGGGAGTACGAACTCTTCTTCCTTTTGGAATAGGCATGATCGAAAATAGAACATTCGTTAGAGGAAAAACCATACTTACCCCTAAAGTACGACATAGATTATAAAGAAGGAAAACATTTCCTAAAACACCTCATAGCCTCTTACTCATAGTTATGGCGCACTTCATAACCATAAGCAAGATTCCAATCAACGCGGTGTATTGGATTCCAAGGACTATTAACAACCTAGTGCTCTGATACCAAGTTTGTCATGACCCAAGTCTAGAGCCTAGACATGACATGGTGAATGGAAACCTGAAGGGACCCAAACAAGCCTCATAGCATATCATTTACACATCCTTGGTTGCGGAAGCAAAGTAAACAACAACAAGAATATAAACAAGGATAAATGGACTAAGGGAAGTCTCAATATTTATAAAGCATAAAGAGTCAAAGCATAAGTAGATCAATTACTCCAGCAACACCTCTCAACATAGATTGGGCGGGGGCCAAAACACTTTTCGGGCTCACCCTTATAGTATCAACACAAGAAGTCTTAAAATAGCAAGGAAATAGATAGTTTCCTCAAACTTGAGGACTCACCAAGCTTGTCTTTGAAGAATCTCACTAGCCTCGTGGAGGATGATTAAGAGGAGCTCCGGTTCCTAGATAGTGACATCATGTAGGAAAAATTTTGCGTTAGTACATTCGAATGTACTAAGGATGTAGGATGCAATGCAACAAGACATAAGCCTATATAGTCAAAATGCATAGTAGTAGGCAATAGATAAGTATAATATCAATACGGCATGCATGGTCAATGCCTTAAGTAAAACATACTTGTAAATCATATAACATGCAAACATAGATTACATGTGTAGGAAGAGATCATATCAACATTAATGAATCAAACTATCACTTGAACTCCAAGGCATGCCATCAGATGAATGTACTAAGTATGTAGGATGCAATGCATCTATACATAAGCCAATATAGTCAAAATGCATAGTAACAGGCAATAGATAAGTATAATATCAATATGGCATGCATGATCAATGATTTAAGTAAAATATGCTTGGAAATCATAATGCATGCAAATATAGATTACATGTGTAGGAAGAGAGCATATCAACATAGACGAAGCAAACTATCACTTGAACTCCAAGGCATGCCACCCCCTTTAAAGGTGATTGAGGTACATACCCCTTAATGTGGTAATACGGGTATGCCACCCCTCGACAAGGTGATTGAGGTACAAACCCCTCAACGTGTTAGTACAGGCTTGCCACCCACGATAAGATGATTGAGGTACATACTCCTTAATGTTGTAATACAGGAATGCCACCCCCCGATAAGGTGATTGAGGTACATAGCCCTCAATGTGGTAGTACGAGCATGCCACCACCCGACAAGGTGATTGAGGCTTGACACCCCTCAACAAGGTGGTTGGGCATGCCACACCCTAACAAGGTGTGGTCAACCTGCAACACTATAGATTCTTTCATGAATTCAGTACATATGTACAATCCCTTAGTCATCATAGAGTCACTTGATTTATAATCCACACAATAGATCATAAATAACTCAAGAATTCTTGTCAAGACATTTTATCAAACATTTGGTGGGTGTGCAATCCTAGTTCAAAATCATGCAATTCAAGATTGAAATAATGTGAGAAAATATTATGTAAATCAACCCACCAACACATAGTAAAACCCTCATGTAACATACTTTGAAGTCCATCATCAAATCTCATAATAGATCATAGTTTCATAGCCTAAAACATGCATAGTCACAATAGATAAATCATCTCATAGTATAAGCTTAAAATAGGTAGACATGCATTTTCGATCACTATTTTAGAAAACCCCAACGTAAGTTGTAATAATAATTCATAATAAATGATACCCATAATTAACACAACTTGGGAACATGCAATTTTCATAAAAAGGAGGGTTTGGCACTATGGGTGAAAAGGCCCAATGGTTGAAACCCACATACCTCAAATTTGGGGATTTTCTTGATGTAGACTTAAAGAGAAATTGAAGCTTGAATGAATTTTTTGAGATCCGGAATTAAACTTGGTACACTTGAATTTCAATAAAATATTTGGTGAAGTGTTAGAGAGGGTTTTGAGAGTGTCTTGAATGATATAAACTTGAAAAATTGCTAAGTATAGGTGCTTTTACGCATGAGTGAGCATTGGGCCGATACCCCAATGCCTTAGGCCAAAATGAAAAATGAAGGAAAAACTTGGACCGGTCCACGACGCGGACCAAACTCAGTGGGAAAACTTCCACTAGTCCGTGCCCCAGGTGCGTCACGGCCTGGGCACGTACAGACACTGTTTTGCAAAATTTTTGTAAAACGAGTTTTCGCTACAGTTGCTCTTAAATTAGGCTTATACCCATTTTCCACTCAATGTTTCCCCTTGAATACGAATATGAAGTCAAATTTTTGATATCATGCACGAAGGTTGAGATATATGAAAATTACGATTGGGGGCATTTTCGAGGCACATTTTCGGGTGTGTTTGGGGAGTTTCAAGTATCCAATGGGACCCCGTGCAATCTAACCAACTCATGAATGTACAACTTGACATAAGCTTCAGCAGGATAAGTCGCCTTAACTGGTAGGAAGTGACCCGGCTTTGTCATTCTATCAATATTAATCCAAATAGAATTAAAATGCCTTCTAGTATTTGGTAGACCAATCAAAAAATCAAATCTTCCCACTTCCAAGTAAGAATCTCTATATCTTGTGATAGGTCATCCGGCCTTTAATGTTAGACTTTGACTTGTTGGCAATTATGGCAATTGGCTACTAACTTTGCAATATCTCTTTTTATACCACCCCAGCAATACACTTCCATCAAATCGCTATAAATCTTTGTAGAAATGGGGTGAATGGAGTAACATAAGTTATGAGCCTCATTCAAGATCAAGTCCTTCAACCCATCAAATCTAGGCACACATAACTTACCTTGGTATCTAAGAATTCCATCTCTCCCTTAGGAGAAAACCTCCACCTTACTGTCCTTCACTAATGACGTTAATTCCACTAAAGCGAGGTCAAGGTCTTGTTTAGATTTGACCTCTCCACCAAGGAAGACTTAGAACCATCAACAATCAGCATACCTCCATTTTAGGCCTCATCCAACCTAACTTGCAAACTAGCAAACCAGTGAACTTCTTAGCCGATTCCTTCTTACCATCATCAATATAAGTCATACTCTCCACGGACATTCTACCTAGAGAATCAGCCGCAACATTAGCGTTGCCCAGATGATATTGCACAATCATGTCATAATCTTTAAGGAGTTCCAACCACGTATTTTTTCTTAAATTTAGATCGCTTTTTGTGACCAGTATTGGAGACTCTTATGGTCGGTGAACATATCCACATGAACCGCATAAAAATAGTGACACCATATCTTCAAAGAAAATACCATGACTGCTAATTCAAGATCATGGGTGGGGTAGTTGCACTCATGCACCTTTAGTTGTCTTGTCTAGAAGCACAAACAATCACTTTGCTACTTTAGATCAATACATGCCCCAAATCGATTCTTGAAGAATCACAATAAATGAAAAACCCTTATAACCCTCCCAATAAAGCCAAAATAGGAGTGGATGTAAGCTTGACTTTCAAAGTTTGAAAACTCCTTTCACACTGGTCGGTCCAAACAAATTTGGACTTATTTTGTGTCAACTTTGTAAAGAGAGGCAATGGAAGAAAAACCCTCAATAAATCTTTGGTAGTACCCTACAAAGACCAAGAAACTCCTAATATCCATTTGAGTTAAGGGTCTAGGCCAGTCTCTTACTCGCTTTGTTCTTTTGGTTAGACTTTAATCCCTTTGATGTCGCCCAAGTTACACCTCATTTTTGAGAATAAAGTAGTCGTTATCAAGAAATAGAACCTAACCAAGGTTAGGATCGAATCAACAGGGAATATGTAGACTCAGGAGAATTCAATTAATGCAATTTGAGTGATTAATATACTTATCTCCCTAAGGGGGCTTATGCAATAATCAGTAGAAAAGTAAACCTAACTAACATAAAAATCAGTATGGAGAGAAACTAATGTATTGTGTTCCCCATAATTTTCTAACTTAGTATCACCGGATAACCTAATTCTTTTCTAGTACATAGCATGCAGGACAGTAAGTTAAGTTCACTAAACCCTTTGGTCTAGGTGAGAGGCGAATGTCACTACGTGACTTGGCCCATCTCCGTAGTGTGCATTACTAACCCTTACACATTTGTCCCAGTTCAACCTCTCTTTGTCCTAGTTCGGTTGATTAAACGAGAACACATCAATCGAATCTTGTTAATTAATCTCTTTTCCTATTAATTACTAACTTGGTCAAGTCAATAACACTAAGTGGGTTCTACTGTTGGTCACCATCAAAAAGCATGTAAAACAAAGAGAAATAATTAGTACATGCATGCACACTTTCCAAGAACTATGAATTATTCAATTTTACCTTGTTAGTTCTTCATGGTTCCCATAACCCTAATTGTGGATTTAGCTACTCATGATTTGTGTAAATGCAAGACTTATGAATTGGAATAACATAATAGAGCATTTACAAAATTGAATTAAGAACAAACAAACCCAAACTTCA
>JAPFFP010106123.1:0-19159 GCA_026153255.1 Solanum medicagineum
GGCTATACAGATGTAGATATGGCCGGAGATCTTGATAGTAGAAAATCTACTTCGGGGTTCATTTTTCACTTTTGCAAGGGGAGTTGTTTCATGGCAGTCAAGACTACAGAAGTGTATTGCTTTATACACAACCGAAACAGAATACATTGCTGCCACAGAAGCTGGACAAGTAATGTTGTGGTTAAAGCGTTATCTCCAAGAATTTGGAATCAAGCAAAAGGAATATAAGGTACATTGTGACAGTCAGAATGCTCTGTATTTGAGCAAGAACTCCATGTACCATTCTCTTACAAAACATATTGATATTCGGTATCATTGAATACGCTAGGTAATGGATCGACAACTGTTGAGACTAGTAAAGATCCATACGAAGGAGAATCCAGCTGACATGTTGATGAAAGTGGTGATTCGAGAGAAGTTAGAGCTATGCAAAGATATATCTAGGATGCTTGTTCCAGATATGGCTGGAGGGGGAGAATTGAAGAAATTCCAGCCATCATTGTGAACAAGCCACCATTTTTCAACCTGCCATTGTTGAATTCAACAATGGCTGCACAGCCCATTTGAATAACTGTTCAAATGAAGGCTGTGCAGTTTTCTTCAAAGTTGGCCACCAGCTTTGAAGAATTCACACCTGTAAATTTACTATAAATAGAGGTGCAATCCTCATTTATATATCACCAAGAAGTGTGTTATCACCAAGAAGTGTGTTATCACCAAGAAGAGTGCAATCACCAAGAACACCAAGACAAGAGTGTATTGTATGAGGTTGAGAGTTATTTTGTAATCTATTCTTGTAAGTAATAGAAGAAATTTTTCTCTCAAATTTGTGTTTACCAACGCTTATTGTTCCTTTGGCCTTTACAACCCATCCCCCTTCCCCTGGTATGCAACCTAGTTTCTCCTTTAACTTTTACAAAACCATTATAGGTATTCTGTCTATATTCATGATTTTTTCTGTTTGGTTTGTTTACTCAAGTCAAGTGTTCCTATTAAAACTTCTCTCTATCTTTAAAAGGTAGGAGTAAGATTGTGTATGTATCATATTTTCAAATTCTACTTGTGAAACCATATATACTAGTATGTCGTTGAATATTCATGAAGCTTTATACATGCTGAAGCACACAAGCACTAGCTCCTTATATATTTATTTCTTGAGCCAAAAAAGATAACAAAAAGAATACAATTTCTTCATGGGAGTTAATTTGATTTGCTAGCTAGCTACTAATTTCATTAATTTCTCTGAACTTTTCATTATCTTCTTCAGCTATGTTGAGTCTTGGAAGCTTAGAAAAATGGAGACCTACAAATTCTGTACATTTATTGGCTTGTTGTGTATCATCATCTTTTGTATATCTATCTTTAATTAGCCAGGGATCACATATGCATCCTTTTTACATACACACATAGAAGTTTATGGGAATGCGCATTGCATATTTATTCCATATCAATTAATATAAATTAACTTTGAAATAACATCAAACCTATAAGTAATGATTAATTAAAATTTGAAAAGTACTAAAGTACAATAATTTATAGATATGTGCATTTAATTGAATTGATTTGTCTTTCTATGATTTTTCTGATATATAAAATATTTACGATGATATTTTATTTGTCTTTTTGATATTTCAACAACAAATAATTGGAATGTGAATGTGAGCAGTATTTGTAATGTTTGCAAATGAATCACTTGCCTTTAAGAAATTATAGCCTTCTCAAAGACCTAATAATCACGTATGTATCTATTGATTGTTTCTTTTATACTTCTTAAAAACCTCATACATGTATATGTCACATTTTCCTACAAATATATAATATTTGTGTAAATATTAATTTTTAGAAAGTTTGTACCTGAAGTATTGATTGAGAAGTGAAGAGTGCACAATTGCAAAGTTGAATTTGAAATACAGAGAAACAAATAAGAATTAATTAGTAAAAACAAATCAAAAAAATGTCAATAAATTAGAGCTAAACAAATTCAAGAAAGAGAATTAAAGAAAGTTTAAGAGGTCAGAACATGATGGCCAATCTATAATATATATCAAGAAAGAGAATGATAGAAAGTACAACATCTAAAAAATTATAGCCAATCCAATATATATATATGTAAAATATAAAATATTCAAATTCGTAACAAAAGAAAAGTGAGGGGTCAATGAGTTTTTTTTTTTAATTAAAGCATTCAATTTAATGATTATAAATCAGGATGATAACCATGCATATAGTTTTGAATACTTAATATTGTAAGATCATATAATATGGAATAAAGTCATGTGACTTCATTAAACAGCAATGTTTCAATCTGCATGATCAAAAAATTAAACATATAAAACTGATCTACTGCACAATTAATAATATAACACTAAATCAAGACAGTGGGGAATCAACTTGGTGGGTTTTCTTAAAATAAATGCCTATTCAATACATTTTGGAATTGATTTCTTCTTCCAGAAACAGTGATTTAATATTTGATATAGGACATTTTGGTATTCGAACTTTGCTCTTAAAATTTTTCTACGTGATTTAGCTAATTAACTTGAGTAAATTTATCTTTGTTACTCTCTGCTTTTGCATAAAATTAAAATTCCAAATGAACTTATCATAAGAAAAGCATTTTAAAAAGTTATTTATTATATGACAAGTGTTTCTTATCACAATATACAAAATAAGATAGATGATGAAAATTTTATATGTAGCGTTTCATGATACTTTAATTAGTGTATATTCAAAAATTAAATAATATATGCTTTTGGTGTTTACATGAATATTGTCAAATATTCAGTGTCATATTTCAGTACAACTGCCATATCCTGCTAGTAATTAGTGAAACATATATATCTCCACAACAATATTTCAGTGTGATACGTCTTCCAATGATAATAATATCAATTGAGTATGTCACACTCCGAGCCTACACCAAGACGTGACTGGCACTCAGAACCATTTCTAGTCCCAAGCAAATCATTTGATTTGGCTTCTTACTCAGCGGAAGATTTAAACAATCATGGCAAGGCAAAAAAAAAATGAGCTAAAATCAATAATTGTTTGCATAAACTGAAATGTAAGGGTTCACAGCCAACAACCGAAATGAATAAGAGTTGAAGTACTTGACACATAATCTATGTAACCTCTAACTAGAACTGTTAGAAAGGACTACCGGGACAGGCCCCAAAGTAGCCGAAACTGAAATAAATACTGAAAGAAACATAAATATTTCAAGAGCCTCTGACTGCGCAGAGGCCTCATCAATGACTGGAAGATATCTGCTCCTCAATGAAATGGCTGCTGAGGGACTCTGTCACCGATGTCTGCATCATAAAATGATGCAGGTCCTAAGGACGTCAGTGCGTGGAATATATTGTATGTAAGATGGCCAAAACCGAAACTCAGAGTGATGCAACATTTCAAAGTACGTAAACATATCTCAAAATAGAATAACATATGTGATAAATACTCTGTATGCTGAAAATAAATATGCTAGAAACAAACATAAAAGAAAAAAAAAGTATGAAAATCATAACTTGCTTTAACTTGGGGTGTTTCTCTAACCGACAACCACCACTATGAGCTTCGTGGTGATACAATGTCTTGCCCACGCTGCCAGAGTCGTCCCGTACTTTGCCGGGGTAGGGCATGAAGAACTAGGAGAGTGAATCCATCCCAAAACTCGACCATCTCAGTGACTAGTGAGGAATGTACCAATGTACCTTGGTACAATCATATCTTATGTTGGTTACATAGTTTATGAGTTCAAGTAATTAATTTTACTCTCACTCATATCGGTGCTCAATACTACTCCAAAAATAAGTTGTATATAGCTCGTAACTTAAAGAATAAGACTTCTCAATATATCTTTGGTCTTTCGAGGGCTTAGCCTAACTTAACCTTCCTAAAGCTTTCTCATCTGGACTCTTTGGCTTGACTGAAACTAGTATCAACTCAAGTATTGTAAAATATACTGGGTTACTCGGCTAAAGTGCAAAAGCAGTTCTAAAAATATTTCTTAAACTTAACTCAAACTTACTCAAACTGTAAGTTTTATGAGTCTTCATGAAACCCATACGAAATTTATAGAGGTTCATCCATGGTTATAAATCTTAGTAGCAATACTTTAAATTATTAATAATAAAGAAATCAAGAATCATAATACTTCTCAAGAATCTATACATATGAACAGAAATTTAATGAACCTTGCAAAAAATACATGGAGCTTTGATCTCAACTTATACTTGAAAATTCTCAGATGAAAACTAACATATAAATTTCGAAAATATCCTAAAATAACTTTTGGAGGGACTTACATACCTGGGAAAAGAATTTTTGGAGAATTGGAGGAATTTCTTGGAAGCCCTAATTGTTCTTGGTTCTACGCTTGAGTATCCTTGAACTTAATCTAGCGTTAATGAAAAGAGATATCGTTTTTATCAATAAACTGAGTGAAAACTGACTATCTAAAGTCTAAGGGGGGTGGGAAAGGTCGGAACTACTGCCCCTTAATTAACGAGAGAAAATCAAAAAAAATCATACATGTCCGCATTGCGACTCAGAACTTATATATTTTTTCATTTTTTCGCGAAATCTGTTTCCCGTCGAAATTTTCAAAAATTTCCTAAGTGTGACTCCGCGTTCCAGGAGCATCGCGCCTTGGACACGGAAACCTCACTATCTGAAAAGAATTAGCACAAATTTTAATTTGCCTCGGTTGCTTAAAATTTAAGGCTAGACCATTTTTCCACTCAATTTTTCGCGCTGATCGCAAATTCGGTCTCGAATTTGCGAACAGAGCATGGGAAGATGCGTTACGCGCATGGTCAACTCTAGACGTATTTTGATCTTTTCACCGGGTGTCACAATATCTCTCCCTTGGGATCATTCGTCCTCGAATGATAACGAGATGAACAAAACTTAGCGCAAATCACAAAATCACCGAACCTAACAAACACAAATATTCGAGATGAATTATGAAAATTTACCTTCAACATCCTCATTTAGGCCAATGAACAAGTGTGGATACTTGGCCTTTATATCTTCCTCTGCTTCCCATGTAGCTTCTTCAGCGAATTGGTTCCTCCACAAAACCTTTACCAAAGCAATCTCCTTGGTCCTCAACTTACGAACTTGCTGGTCTAGTATATGCAACGGGATCTCTTCGTACGACAAGTTATCCTTAATTCCTACACTTTCAACAGGATCAACTAGAGAGGAATCTCCCAAGCATTTTTCTAAGCATGGAAATATGAAATACTGGGTGTATAACACTCAACCGTTGGTAACTCCAACTCGTAAGCAACGCTACCTACTCTCCTCAGAATCTGGTAAGGGCCGATATATTGTGGGCTAAGCTTCCCCTTTTTCCCGAATCTCATAACTCCCTTCATCGGAGATACCTTCAGGTACACCCAATCGCCTACCTCAAACTCCAAGTCTCTCCTTCTAACATTTGTGTAAGACTTTTGTCGACTCAGAGGTGTCTTGAGACTCTCTTAGATAACTTTCACTTTTTCCATAGCCTGATGGACTAGATCAGGTCCTATCAACCCTGTCTCACCAACTTCAAACCACCCAATTGGTGATCTACACCTTCTCTCATAAAGGGCTTTATACGGTGCTATTTGTATGCTGGCCTGGAAACTATTATTATAAGAAAACTCAATCAAGGGTAAATGATCATCCCGATTACCTTTAAAGTCTATCACGCATGCCCTCAATATATCTTCCAGGGTCTGTATAGTTCACTCTGCTTGCCCTCTATCTGCGGATGGAAAGTTGTACTAAGGTTCACCTCCGTACCAAGCCCTTTTTGAAAGGACTTCCAAAACTGTGTTGTGAACTGAGCTCCTCTGTCTGAAATAATGGATATAGGGACCTCGTGTAGCCCAACAATCTCCTTCAGATAAAGTTTGGCATAATCCTCCACCGTATTCGTGGTCTTGACTGGTAGAAAATGAGCTGACTTGGTCATTCAGTCTACTATGACCCATATCGAATCATGCTGTCTATGGGATCGAGGTAAGCCTGTTATGAAGCCCATGTTAATCATCTCCCACTTTCATTCTGGAATTTCAATGTTTTGGGCTACACTACAAGCCCTCTGGTGCTCTACCTTAACTTGCTGGCAATTCGGGAATCTAAACACGAACTCTGCGATGTCCCTCTTCATGCCACCCCACCAAGAGACTTCTCGCAAATCTGTATACATCTTTGTTGCATCAGGGTGAATACAGTATCTGGCATTATGAGCTTCATCCAAGATCCTGTCTCTAAGACCGTCAACACTTGGCAGACACAACCTGCCTTGGTACCTCAAGACCCTATCTCCCCTTTTGGCAAACACTAATACCTTCTATTTTTGAACATCTTCTTTCAACTGGAGGAGAATTGGATTCCTATCTTTCTTTTGCTTCACCTCCACAACTAAGAATGACTCTGCCCTATTTCTGATAATGGCACCACCTTCATCGGAATCTTCAATCCGCACCCCCAGACGGGCTAGTCTATGCACCTCTTTAGCTAATTCTTTTCTTTTGTCTTCTATGTGAGTAGTACTACCCATGGTCGACCTGCTAAGAGCATCAGAAACTACATTAGCTTTACCTAGGTGGTAGAGAATGCTCATGTCATAGTCTTTTAGCAGCTCCAACCACCTTATTTGCTTCAAATTCAACTCCTTCTGGATGAATACATACTGCAAACTCTTGTGGTCCGTGAATACATCCACATGCCCACCATAAAGGTAGTATCTCCAGATCTTTAGAGCAAACACCACCGCAGCAAGCTCAAGATCATGAGTTGGGTAGTTCTTCTCATGGGTCTTAAGCTGTCTGGAGGCATATGCTATCACCTTGCCTCTCTGCATCAACACACATCCCAACCCAACTCTGCAAGCATCGCAATATACCATAAAGTCATCAGTTCCCTCGGGTAGGGATAAGATCGGGGCTGTGGTCGGCTTGATTTTCAATTCTTGGAAGCTTTTCTCACAAGTTTCTGACCATTCGAACTTAACCTTCTTCTGAGTGGATTCAGTGAAAGGAGCTGAGATAAAAAAGAACCCCACTACGAACCATCTGTAGTATCACGCCAAGCCTAAGAAACTCCTTATCTTTATTGGAGTTGTGGGTCTTGGCCAATTCTTCACTGCCTCAATCTTTTGGGAATCAACTTGGATGCCTTCACCAGACACAATATGCCCCAGAAATGCCACAGATGTCAACCAAAACTCACACTTGGAGAATTTTGCGTACAATTGTTGATCCTTAAGGGTTTGAAGGATAATTCTGAGATGGTCAGCATGTTCCTCCTTGTTATGAGAATAGATCAGGATGTCATCTATGAACACGATAACGAATATATCTAGGTACGGCCTCAACACTATATTCATAAGATCCATGAATGTTGTTGGTGCATTCGTCAGTCCGAATGACATGACTAAAAACTCATAATGACCATAGCAGATTCTGAAAGCTGTCTTAGGAATGCCTTTCTCTCTAACTTTAAGCTGAGGATACCCAGATCTGAGATCTATTTTGGAGAAATAAGTAGCACCCTAAAGTTGGTCAAATAAGTCATTAATTCTGGGAAGAGGATACTTGTTCTTTGTACTGACCTTATTCAGCTGACGGTAATCTATGCACATTCGAAGAGAACCGTCCTTCTTACGCACGAAGAGAACTGGAGCACCCAAAGGTGAGATGCTTGGTCTAATGAAACCTTTATCTAAGAGATCTTTCAACTGCAACTTTAACTCTTTTAGCTCCGAAGGAGCCATACGCTATGGAGGAATGGATATGGGCTAAGTATCTGGAAGAGTATCTATCCCAAAGTCTATCTCCCTATCAGGAGGGACCTCGGGAAGATCCTCTAGAAAAACTTTTGGAATTCAGTTACAACCGGGACAAACTGACCCTCAAGAAAAATTGAGCTACCCTTCCATTTTAGGACTGGTTCGTTAGCAAACTGAAACTTGACTACTCTGGTATGGAAGCATAATCGGCATGTAGCCAGCTCATGCCTAAGATGACATCGAAATCTACCATGTCTAACTCCACCAAATCAGCTACAATAGTCTTATGATAAACTAAGTCTGGACAGCTCCTGTAAATTCTTTGGGCTAGAATAGACTCTCCAGTAGAAGTGGAAACACTGAAAGGCTCAAGAAGGCATTCCGGACTGACTCCAAACTTCATAGCTACATAGGGGGTCACAAAGGACAATGTAGCACCTGGGCCTAACATTGCATAGACATCATAAGTAAAGATTGTGAGCATACCAGTAACCACATCTGATGTTCTCCTGCTCCTATCTGGTGGCCATGGCATACAAGCGGTTTGTGCCCCCGCCTGCCCTTGAAGTAGTGCCCCTTTGAGGTGGCTTACCCTGTGGTGCTAAAGAGACTGACTGTGATCTATTATCCCTCATGTTCTACCTTCCCATAGGACAATCTTTCAAGAAGTGCCCCACCTAACACATTTGAAGCACACATTTGTGCCCATAAGGCATTCTCCGGGATGAAACCTGCCACACTTCCCTCAAGTACGATAACGGTTCAATCCTAGAGCGATGCTAGCCTATGACTGGCTGGCCGAGAACCTGCGGTTCTGTGATCCTTGCTCATTCCTAACTCTCGGTGCAGGTGCACTAGCAGATGAAAGTGTTGCTCCCGATATCTTCGGCTGGAAGGCTGAGTGTTCCACCTCCAGCCCCCCTTTTACCTGTCTCCTGGCCGGATGTCTTGGCCCTCTTACGCTGGAACTCCTCCGTATTCTACATTTTCTCCTCCTCTACCTGTTGCACATACGTCATCAAGCGGGCTATGTCCATGTCCCCGATCAGCATAGCATTTCTTCCCTCTCTCTTTGTCATCCAAGAGAGTCATGACACGAATAAGTCCATCTTAGTACGCATGTCTGTCACCATAGCTGGAGCATAACGGGATAGTTGGGTAAACTTGAGGTTGTACTCCCGCACACTCATATTCTCTTGTTTCAGATTCAGGAATTCTCTCACCTTCGCCTGCCTCATCTCTCTGGGAAAGTACTGTCCCAGAAAGGCCTACTCAAACATTGCCCAGCAAACAGCTGGTGCCTCATCTACCCTGTTTCCCCTCCACTGATCAAACCAGAGTCTGGCTACCCCTTTGAGCTGGTAGGCAGCCAACTCAACCCGCTAATATGCATAACCTGGAACACCTTCTGAAGCTCCTCTATAAAATTTTCAAGATCCTCCTTCACATTAGACCCCGTGAATTCAGGTGGATTTATCCTCAAGAACTCACGAACTCTGGCGGTATCTGACCCGCCATTCCTACCATCTCTCTAGCGACCTCCCTGAGTAGTGACCGCCTGAGCCAAGGTCTGGATGGCCTAGCGGAGCTCAACATTGGAGATGTCTGCTTGTTGTGGCTACTTGACAGGCACAGCTGGACCTCTAGGTCCCTCAGGAATTGGGCCAGGCTGGGTTGTATTTCTCCTGGCTGGGCGCTCTCTTCCCCTCACTAGTCCGTCGACTCTGCGTGGAGGCATGATCTGAAAAACACGGTGTGAATGCACGAGTTAGGAGGGACTTAATAGAGGTAAACTCTGAAGCATGAGATAAAGAATAACAATTTAATGGTGACATTTCCTAATGCCCTGTAGCCTGCCCATTATAGATGTGATGCGCTTCACACCCATAATATGGACTTTACTAGACACGGTTCCATAGACTTCGTAGGACTCTTGAACTCTGTGCTCTGATACCAAGTTTGTCACGCCCCGAGCCTACACCCTAGACATGACTAGCACTCAGAACCATTTCTGGTCCCAAGCGAACCACTTGCCCCTGACTTCTTACTCAGCGGAAAACTTAAACAATCATGGAAAGGCAAAAAAAAATAACGAGCTAAGACCAATAATTGTCTGCATAAACTGAAATGTAAGGGTTCACAGCCAACATCCGAAATGAATAAGAGCTGAAGTACTTGACACATAATCTATGGAACCTCTAACAAGAACCGCCTGAAAGGACTACTGACACATGCCCCAAAGTAGTCGGAACTGAAATAAATACTGAAAGAAATATAAATACTTCAAGAGCCTCTGACTGCGAAGAGGCCTCACTAATGACCGGAAGATATGTGGTCCTCAACGAAGCGGTTACTGAGGGACTTTATCACTTGCGTCTGCATCATAAAACGATGCAGGTCCAAGGACGTCAATGCGTGGAATGTACGGTATGTAAGATGACCAAAACTGAAACTCAGAGTGATGCAACATTTTAAAGTACGTAAAACATAGCTCAAAATAGAATAACATATGTGATAAATACTCTGTATGCTGAAAATAAACATGCTAGAAACAAACATAAAAGAAAAAAAAATCTGTATGAAAATCATAACTTGCTTTAACTTGGGGTGTTTCTCTAATCGATAACAACCACTATGAGCTTCGTGGTGATACAGCATCTTGCCCATGCTGCCAGAGCCGTCTCGTACTTTGCCGAGGTAGGGAACGAAGAACTAGGAGAGTGGATCTATCCCAAAACTGGGCCATCTCAATGGCTAGTGAGGGATGTACCTTGGTACAATCATATCCTATGTCGGCTACATAGTTTATGAGTTCAAGTAATGAATTCTACTTTCACTCATATCGGTGCTCAATACTACTCCCAAAATAAGTTATATATAGCTCGTAACTTAAAGAATAAGACTTCTCAATATATCTTTGGTCTTTCGAGGGCTTAGCCCAACTTAACCTTCCTAAAGCTTTCTTATCTTGACTCTTTGGCTTGACTGAAACTCGTATCAACTCAAGTATTGTAAAACATACTGGGTTACTCAGCTAAAGTGCAAAAGCAGTTCTAAAAATAATTCTTAAACTTAACTCAAACTATAAGCTTTATGAGTGTTCATGAAACCCATAGAAATTTACAGAGGTTCATCCATTATTATAAATCTTGGTAGCAATACTTTAAATTATTAATAATAAAGAAATCAAGAATCATAGTACTTCTCAAGAATCTATACATATGAACAGAAATTTAATGAACCTTGCAGAAATGCATGAAACTTTGATCTCAACTTGTACTTGAAAATTCTTCGATGAAAACTAACATATAAATTTCTAAAATATCCTAAAATAGCTTTTGGAGGGCCTTACATACCTGGGAAAAGAATTTTTGGAGAGTTGGAGAAATTTCTTAGAAGCCCTAATTGTTCTTGGTTCTACGCTTGAGTACCCTTGAACTTAATCTAGCGTTAATGAAAAGAGATACTCGTTTTTATCAATAAACTGAGTGAAAACCGACTATCTAAAGTCTAAGGGCGGTGGGAAAGGTCGAAACTTTCCCCGTCCCCTCCCCCCCCCCCCTTAATTAATAAGCGAAAATCAGAAAAAATTATACACGTCTGCATCGCCCCTCAGACGCGGACTTATATATTTTTTTATTTTTTCGCGAAATCTGCTTCCCGTCGAAATTTTCAAAAAATTCCGAAGTGTAGCTCCGCATTCACCTCACTGTCCGGAAAGAATTAGCAAAATTTTTAATTCACCTCGGTTGCTTAAAATTCGAGGCGAGATCATTTTCCCGCTCTTTTTTCGCGTTGATTGCAAATCTGATCTCGGATTTGCCAATAGAAGATGGACAAAAGTCAAGTCAACTCCTGAGATATCTTTTAGTATGCATTTCCGGTGACTTCACCTGAGATATTTTTTGACATAACAGCACACTTCCCTTCCAAATCCTGCTTTTGAGAACTTAGTGCAGATATATAGTCTTTCTCCTCCGCTTACAGTTGTCTTTCTTGTTGCCTCAATATATTTAACTTTCAATATATTCTCAAATGATAAGCTAACACCGAGCAGCATATCTAGAAAATAAATTCTTAGATGCATAAAAAAGCTTCATACAAAGTCCCTCCTTTGAGAGAGAAAGCAATTCATTTTCTTGAACCTGTATGCACAGAAACATGAACACAAAGTCATAACATAATTAATTTGACTTATGACATTCAAAATTAACTTGAAATGTCTATGAGATTGAGGAAGGGAGAAAAGAACTGGAATATAAGAATTCAGAGAGATAAATTTAATTCCTTAATTCTTATATATATATATATGATTTGTAAACCAAATTCAAATTGCATAATCCAAATTGCTTCAAATCAGTTCGATAATTCGGATTAGATTAATTTGTTCTCATGCCTATTTTTACCCTATGTTTTTATAATAACTCTCCCTCACACCTTACTTTTTTATATATATAATATTATAAGTTTATTTGTTTATTTGTTCATGTGTAACATTATTGAATGATGAGACCCAATACAATATATCCGCACCTTATATTCAACACAATATGTTAATATGAAAAACTCATCCAAACAATCTGTAAAAGCTTCAATTAGTAATTGTAAAACTAAAAGTTTTATTTCCACTAAAATGCCACTTATTTTTTTAATAATATGAAAAACTCATCCAAAAAATCTGTAAACGATTCAATTAGTAATTGTAAAACTTAAAGCTTTTTTTTCCCACTAAAATGCCACTTATTTCTTTATATAATCAAATTGGACAAATTGTTCAACTTTGAGCTATTTGCCTTTTAACTTAACTCACAATTGAGTGGTTGTGCTTTGATTTCTTTTCTCTTTTTTACTCACCACCCATTGTTTTTTCTTTACTAATTTTAGTTTTTTTGGTTGACAACTGGCTCACTACTGAGCAATTTTTTTTTTTTTTTCTGTTTTTAGGATATGCTTACCAATTGAAATAGGGAAGTGCAATATAATAAACATGGATAAATGCAAATAAGTACTCTAATAGCTTATTTGGATGGTTGCTATCTATTGTACTTGTATCGTTAGTTTAAATTAGGTTTGTGTTGGTTGTTACTTATATCTGATTATATTATATTGTTAAATTTATCATTATATAATAATAACAAGTTTTACTTTGTGTTACGATTTATTTGGTATGATCAATCATATTATTTTCTTGACCTTACTATTATTATAGGTTTGTCCTTCAAATTGTTAATGTGTGACATTATGTAATGACAAACGCAACACAATTATTCAAACATTTTATTCATTAAAATAAGATTATATGATATACATTATAAAACAATATGTAGCAACCATTCAAACATAACTTAAAGGGTCATTTGGTTACTAAAAATGAGATATACAAGAATATTTCACCTTTTAGGATAAGAGCCATCAATATGAGCTAAGCACATTAGACTGACCTAGCCTAACCTATGATTTAGTAAATTTAGGCTAAATTTTTTTAAACCTATTTTTAAAATGGGCTTTATAGTCTGACCTAAATAAGTCTATTGATTTGTGAGACTTTTGCAATAGTATAAAGGGTCATTTACATAAATAATTAGGTAAATTACTCATGCTTCATGCGATGATGAACTACTCTATCAGCTTATATCTTTTTGAATTTGCTGTATAGTTGATAAAGCCAATGTAAATAAAAAAGAAGAGCACATATATCTAAGTTTGTCAAATAATGCATGGTCATTTGAGTTTGATGAGATAATGTATCATGATCTCCACAAGTCCTCTTATTCAAATTGATTACACTTTTTGGTTGTTTTTATTTCGATCAATAGATTCAATATAATCGGAACACAAAAATCTTATGGGACTTTTAATCTAATGTATATTTAGACACTTTACTTTATTTCCACAAAGTTAAACGCTCCCCTTAGAAATTGGTACTCTTTCAATAGTTTTTTTATTTAAGTAACAAATGAATCTTTAAAACGCAAAAGCACCGGCTATTTTCATACTTTCCAACTATAACCAAGTAATACCATTTGATATAAAAAAGGAAAAGGCTTACGATGAAGAGATTGTATATGTTGTTATAAATTGGAGAGAATATTACAACTGAGGCTCATACACGGCAAATGTTTGATAACTTCACCTATAAAACACTTTATTTTCCTGCAGTCTTGTTACTTCACCTAGAGGTCGGGGGAAGTGTTTTGGATCCGGCATTTGTGGTTATCAGATGCATGGACATCTTCTTTAGAATATTGTGCTAGATTTTTCTTAGCTAAGTCTACTGGTTCCAACTGATGTAGCTACTCGATGGAGATGTTGGGAGCCAACTAAGTTACTAAATTTCCGTTGCTTCCAAATTATGAATCTTTCATAACAAAATAATTTTATGATATACTTAGTAAAAACTCTTGAAATGTGCTCTAAGCACTTTCTACGAATCCAACTTGTGGATTACTAAAGTTAAAAACAGTGTGGTATGCTCTCAAGCATACATCTCCAAGAACCCTGCCAATATCAACAACTTGGAAAATCATACTCTCGTGGACATCACGTGTAAGTTATATATGAGGTAACAGAATATTTAGAGTAACTCACATCAAACAATTTATTTATTTTTTACTGAGGGGACATCGTGAATGCACATCCAAAGCTGTAAAGCCACTTGACAGCTAACTCCATGGTTGTCTTCGACTCTGATAACATACTAATAACAAAATCGAGGCAGAAAGTAGTTAGTCCGTGAAAGATAGAGAACAGATCGATTCCTAAGAAAACTGTTTCTTCCAGTATGCAACATTGTAATGGCACGTTGAATTCGATGAAGAAATCCATCCCAACACACCACAAAAATGTTTACTTAGTCGAGTTTTGGTTCTAGAATAGAAGTATTTCTAGCACGCACGTTGTAATAACACGTTAAGCCCGATGGAGAAAACCATCCCAACACCCTACAAAAAGTTAGTTTAGCCAATTGGGCTTTCTTGTGTAAGAGTAGAAGTGCTTTTAGTACGCACATTGTAAGAACACGTTAAGCTAGACGATAATAAAAACCATCCCTAAACCCCCACAAAAAGTTTGTTTAGTTATATAGTCGAGCTTTCATGTGGTTTACAGTAGTCTCTTTGTTGGTCCTCTGACCCAACAGAACATAAGCTATTGTCTGTGGTTTCTCTATTACTTCAATAAACCTATGCAAAATTTTGACAATCACACACAATCAAAAAGGATGCAATTCCACCCCGTGCCATCTGTAATCCCAAGCTACAATATAAGATATTCCTATCTATAGGATAAATCCCCAGTCCATCTCTCAAGTCTCTTTTCAGATAGTGTCCATCTGGGAAACCTCTTCTCCATGGATAAAACTGCACATAGTGAGGTTAAAGAAAAATGGATACTACATCAGTCCTCGAGAAAAGAGAATACCACGAATGATCCTATGAAGTATCATAAAACAACCATGAATCCCGTGTTCTATACATCTAAGTACATTGAGAAATCTGAGAACAACAAATCAACAGTAGGTAAAGCATTCACTTAGTACGATTATAGCTAATACAGGACCTGATGTAACAGCTGCGTCAATTCAATAGTTGTAAATATAGAATCTTGTCTACTCCATCCTCCAACCAACTACAACAATACTAAACCCCACAGATAATGCATGTTAAGTAGCATGTATTCCTAAGGAGAATGGGTGCTTTTAGAAGATATATATCATTTGCAAATGATAATTTTGCACTGGGACTGTAATTGGCACCTTATAAACAAAAATGTTGGCAGTTGAAAATCAATTAATGAATTCCTGCAAAGATCTTGTCAAGCCAGCAGAACTTGATAAAAGCTATAC
The DNA here is from genome assembly GCA_026153255.1 of Solanum medicagineum. NCBI lineage: Eukaryota > Viridiplantae > Streptophyta > Magnoliopsida > Solanales > Solanaceae > Solanum > Solanum medicagineum. The sequence continues at coordinate 15,630 of JAPFFP010106123.1, forward strand.
ACCAACCAAATATAGATGACTTATAGATTACTTCAGTCTTCAAAAGAGCAAAATGGGTAAAAGGAATTTAGATAGCAAAGTAATGCCTAAGAGCAATAGATGTAGTTCTTGGAGTGACCCATCTTCACAAGCAGTAGAAAAATGATATATTATTAAGTAAGATTTAAAAGTTTGAACTTTTAGTGCATCATTAATTATTGATGCCAAAGTAATGTACATTTCGATAGAACTTACACATAAATAATACAATATTATCAGTGCAACAGATAACCGAAGGGGATAGGAAGTCAAAGTCCAAATTCATTTGCATAAAAGAAAATCCTACTGCAAAATAACAATTTTATATATATATATAAAAGCAATCATCAAGATAGTTTGACATATGAAAAGCAGAATCCAAAACTGAAATCCTACAAAAAAAACAAAATCCAAAAATAAAAATTTAAGGTGGCTTTATTTAACCCAAAACACATGTAAAGCCGCGTAAAGATTAGATTTTTCAAAAACATGTGTACCATATAGCACTCATGAGCCTTCAAAATATAAGTTAAACTAAAATTAAGAGTAAATATTGTTGTTTTTTACTCAAGAAAGCCTAAAGAAGCTTGACGGGGGCAAACGAATACCATATTCTATGCTAACTAAAACGGGTAATTCAAACTTACAAAAATGCAATGGCCATATTTGACGGGGTAAAAGGGTGCTATTTCTTAAAGAGTTTGCAGTAACAGGGGTTATCACTGAAGATTACTCCTTCAAAAGGTTTATTTCTGATCAACTCCACCTAATTCTCCAACATGCTCAAGAATTAAGAGTCATCAAAGGACTGTCAGAGAGAGAGAGCTTATAAAAAGAAGATAGGCCAGAAAAAGGATATGTAAGAAAAAGTCATCTCTGTCAATTTAATATAGCATATAATTAAAAGACAAATATGGCCGAAAAAATGAATCCTTTTGTACAAATTCGAATGTACCAGAACTAAGTATTTATAGAGATGTAAATCAATAACAACCTGCAAACCTCAATACTAATCTTCCTCTTTAAAAATTTCTCACCAACTCCAAAAGGTATATACATGGCCCCCACACAAGCTTTTTAAAGGACTTCTTAAACGGACCTTTGAAACACATGTTCCTTCTGTTTAGCTATTAAGAAATGGGCTTTTGGTCTGCAACATTTATAATGTCCAACATTACAGTAGTCTCTATTGTGGATCTAAAAGATTCACTCTTAATAACATTAGAAGGGGAAAAGATAACAACAATGGGGAAAAAAATCTTGATGAGTTCGCGAGAAAACGGCTTTTCCTCTTTGAAAATACCCTCTTGAAGCAAGCTCTATGAGTTCTAGAGGCAAGCTGCCAACACATAAGCATGATACATCTACTTTAAAAGTAAAAAGTTACAAATTTTTTAAGGCGTAGAAAACTGTGAATTTTGTTTCGTCCACCCGACTACTCAGATATTGCAACAGTAAAATAACTAAAACATAAAATCAAAGAATATATATCTCAAGTTTCCATGAACCAATGGAATTTCAAGAGTGGCCATTGGAGGACCATTGTTCTATCTTTGGCCGCATTTTTGTAAAGCCTATCCAAGCAAGCTTTATGATATCAAAGCAAGTTCTTGGGTAAAGCATTGAACTTTTACAGACAAGTAGCACGAAGTTTATGTAGATCCCAAACTCCATTTTAATCCATCTATCCTGATGCTTAGGTTGATGCTGATATCTTCCTGTCTATAGATAGTCATATTTGTAACATAGAAGAAAAGAGTATATTTTTTAAGGCTAAAATGCTTCTGGAATTCTGCACGTTACTGCAATTTGTGGATAACCTCAACATTTTGAAAATCCATTAGTAGTTTACTTATTTACTTTTGGATAGCATGCAGAATCCAAAGATCATTTCTATATACTGATGAAATTTATTTCACATTATTTAAAGAAGAAACACAATTTTTTAAAGTTCTTCTACAAAGGAAATTCACAAAAGGGGCTGGTAAAGAAGGATAATGAGTGAAGTTCACAAATATTGCCGTAGAAAAAGGGAAAGCAGCACTGTAATCGAGCTTGGGTCTATCAGAGTACCCCTAAACCAGGCCAATCCACAATGATAGTTCTGTAATTAACTTTACCATTTCATCCATCAAAATGTTCTTATAATGCTTATTGCGTCCCTTGTATTTCCATGTCCAGTTATTATTCTCAAAAGAAAAACATAAACCAATTCACGGATTTTAGGGGAAGCAAGTTAAAAACAATATTTGGGGAAAGGAGTGTGGAGTTAAAGTCTAACCTTTGTAGATGTACCGGCAAGGGAGGAGGAAGAATAATCGATAGAAGTCGAAGCTTTTACTACAAGGGGTTTGTAAAAATTTGGGGTTGGAGAGAGATGGGTTCTGCTGTTTCTGAAGAAAAGAGCGCTATGGCGACAAAGCGAAAGTGAAGCACCGATTTTGGCTTTCTTTGTTTTTTTGTGGTGTGTTCATTTCAAAAAATAAAAAAGGTGCCGGGATGCCACATCAGCTTTTAAACATCTTCTTGCATATTTTTTGTTTTAGCATCATTTTAATTTTTATCAAATATAATTATAATTTTTTACTAAAAAATAACAAAGAGAAGGAGAAGGATTTCTCTTTATTACTTTCTCCTTTTCTCTCTTTTAAAAATATTAATTAATTACTTTAGTTTTAAATTGAATATTATGTAAATGATATTCTTACTATTCTTTAAACTAGAAAATTTGTTTTACATAAATACATATATAATGCACTGGCACAATTTTAATATGTTAACATATAAACTAATTTAAATAGTGTTTAAATATTTAAAATTCAGATATAATATTTTTTGACACCATTAATAAAAACAAATAAATAAATAATAACTACAGTTGTAATACATTTTGAATTCGATACTTCATATGTATTATAGACATTTTGTAATGCACGTGGACAATATAAGTAATATATTTTTAATATAATAATTATTTTAACATCATTAATAAGAGAAAATAATAAAAAATAATTGTAATATGCTTTAAATTCGATAAATAACACATATTATAAGTATTATGTATGAATTTTAAATATTTAGTATAATTTAATTAATTTTACATTATTAGAAAATGTATTATATATATCAAAAGGAGTATATAAATAATATATTATATATCAAATAATATTACGCAAATGATGTTCTTACTATTCTTTAAAATAGAATATTTGTTTTATGCAAATACAAATATAATGCATTGACACAATTTTAATATATTAAACATATAAAGTAATTTAAATAGTGTTTAAATATTTGAAATTCATATATAATATTTTTTGGCATCATTAATAAAAATAAATAAATAAAGACTACAATTGTAATGCACTTTGAATTTAATACTTCATATGTATTATAGACATTTTTTAATGCACGTAGAGAATATAAGTAATATACTTTTAATATAATAATTATTTTAACATCATAAATAAGAGTAAATAATTAAAAAATAACTATAATATATTTTAAATTCA
>JAPFFP010106134.1:0-19159 GCA_026153255.1 Solanum medicagineum
CCAAACCAAGCCACCATTTGATTTCACATTAATTTGTTGACTAACAAATTAACATGTGTTTTCCCTTTGTAATCCAATTTGTTTTTAGGCAATAATCAACACCTACACCTTCCAAGGCCTTGATGTTTTATTTCTTTGTTAACTTCTTAGGTAATCTCAAGTCCTTCAGAAGTGTAGTATCTGGATCATCCCTGTCCTCCTTGCCCTTGTGTGCCCTCCCTCGACACTTATCTTTTGGTTCCTTGGTGCGTACCTCATCCTGAGGATCCTCCTTTTTCATTCAATTTTTTGCTGTCACCAGGTAGAAAAAACCGTCTTCCATCATCCCTAAGGATTTCTCCTTTTTCAGTCATTCGCTGCAGATGATGCTTTAGCACGGTCAAGTGTGCCCTTGGCAAACTGTGGTGTTCTTTCTTGATAAACTCAGAAATCGAGTCTTCAATGGAACCCCCTTCTTTAGCCAATCCCGACAACGCCTTTTCGATCATCTATAACAAAATAAAAACATTGAATTATACCGCAAACTCACATTTGTGCAAGGAAAAGGTTCAACAATAATGAAAGAAGAGCTACCCAAGTATAAAGAGGATGATGAACAGGGGTAGTACGAAGATTAGAGAGAAAACTGGTAAGGTGTTGTTGAAGAATGGAATTCTGGGTTTCACACAATGGTGCATTTAGTTCCTTGTTGACCATTTTCACAATACCTTATCTCAATTTCTCTACGGCTGCTTCTGCTGCAACTCTTAGGGTTTTTCACAAGAATTTTTATGGGTTGACAGGTCTGGTCTTCCCTATTTGAAGAATTTTTTGGCGGTTGTCCCGACAAGTTTGAAGATTTTTTTGTGTCTTTTGGCAGTTATTACCTCAAAATAAATTCATTTATTTTATCAAAATGACACAAAAAAATCTTCAAACAATATCCAACTGCGAAAAAATTCTTCAAATAGGAAAGACCAGACCTGCCAACCAATAAAAAATCCTGTGAAAAACCCAAAGAGTTGCAGTAGAAGCAGCCATGGAGAAACTAAGACAAGGAATTGTGAACATGGTCAACAAGGAACCAAATGTACCATTATGTCAAACCCAGAATTCCATTCTTCAACAGAAGCTTACTAGTTTTCTCTCTGATCTTCATATTACCCCTGTTCATCCTCCTTATACTTGGGTAACTCTTCTTTCATTATAGTTGAAGCTTTTCCTTGCACAAATGTGAGTTTATAGTCTAATCCAATGTTTTTGCTTTGTTATAGATGACCGAAAAGGCATTGCAGGGATTGGATGAAGAAGGAGATTCCACTAAAGACTCGATTTCTAAGTTTATCAAGAAAGAACACCATAGTTTTCCATGGGTACACTTGACAGTGCTGATGCATCATATGCAGAGAATGACTAAAAAGGGAGAAATCCTTAGGGATGATGAAGGACAGTATTTGCTTCCTGGTGACAGATAATACTTGAAGGAAAAGAAGGAGGATCATCAGGATGCACATGAGGGGCGCACCAAGGAACCAAAAGACAAACGCTGAGAGAGGGCACGCAAGGGCAAGGAGGACAGGGATGATCCAGATACTATACTTTTGAAGGACTTGATATTACCTAAGAAGTTAACAAAGAAATAAAACATCAAGGTCTTGGAATGTGTAGGAAGGAACTGAAATGATAGCGGATACATATAAATCGTTCAATTTCTCTATATACAATATAGTAATGCGAACGACTAGTTCTACTAATTTGGAAATCACATGTATTTTCTTTAAGGTTTGCACTATACAATAGCATCTGAGAACTCTTTACAGATTTATTTTGTTAAGTGCTGTGATTATTTATAAAAAGCTTCCTTATTTTTATTGATTGAAAGATCAAGTCTTCATACCTCTTTGTCACCATGAAGTTAGTGTTGTGGACTTTGATTGCTTACATTTATTATATCAGACTGAGTCCGGCTTTTATCTTCACTTCCTTTAAAGAGAATCGAATTATCTCTTCTGTTTGTTTGGGATTAACGTGTAGTTGATTGATTGACATATTTACTTGTCTAGTCTGATACTAATATTTGGGTTCCATGTCTACTGAAGGAATTCAAATTATTTTAGCCAGAGCTTTGCACTCTATACCACCGTGAACCTGCATAAAGTTTTTTTTTCAAGGTAGCATTGCCTTCCACATCTCTTCATCAAACATGCTAGCTCCCTAATAAATGATCAAAGCTAAGTTACCAAATAAAGCTAAATCAATTTTGTTTCCTCCATAACTTTATTCTATCTCCACAACCACTTCCTCATTTTTCACTCCAGGCTAAAGACAAATGCCCCTTCTGGAGAGAAGAATGTTAGGAAATACAATCTGAAAATCTAAGAAAAAGAAGAAAAGTTACTTTCGGGGTAACGCCCAATATCACCGTGGAGTTTACCCAATGGGTAAACCCCACGACGATAAGATATATATATTAATGATATCCGGACAATTACACAGAGGGAATGTTTTACAGCATTGTTGGATTTGTGGATGGGAGATTTCTAGTTGGGAGATTCTAAATAGGAGATTTGTGGATTTCAGGACGTCTTACCATAACAAATGACTAGCCTATTTATACAAATATTTTGAAGGCCGTTGCTACAGTAAAAGTGTCATTCCTACAGTACCTCGTAGCCGTTGATACAGAACCTCGTAGTTGTTGCTACAGTACCTCGTAGCCGTTGCTACAGTACCCCGTAGCCGTTGCTATAGTACCGCAGTTTCTATCAGTTGCTACAGTGCTGCAACGGTACTGCTACGGTGCTGCTACAGTACCCGAATATAATATTAGGCTCCACAACCTAACAATTCTCCCACTTGGAGACTGATCTACTTGGCCTCCAAAACAATATCTTCACCCCATCGCAACACTTTCTTCTGTACGACCTTCAGAAGACCAACCGAGGTTTTGCACAACCTCAGTTTTTCAACACCAACACACTTGGTCAACATGTCTGCTGGATTCTTTGCACCTCTATCTTCTCCAAATATATGTCACCATCTTCCACTGACCTTCGAGTAAAATGGTATTGTCTTCGAATGTGCTTCGTCTTCGAATGATATACTAGATTCTTCACCAGTTGTATGGCACTCTGACTATCTATATAAAGAATTTTCTCGCACTGCTTCCTGCCTAATTCTTCCAGATAATCCAACCATATCATATCATCGCTTTCCCAGCTTCAGCTATTGCTATGTACTCAGCCTCAGTCGACGAAAGGGCAATACACTTCTGAAGCTTAGACCAGCTAACTGTTGTTCCATCTTTAGTGTAGATGTACCCGGATGTGCTCTTGCTCGAATCCACATCTCCACTCAGATCAGCATCCACAAAACCCTGTAGGATTACTTTGCCATTACCATAACAAAGTGAAGTATTAGATGTACCTTTCAAGCATCTCAGAAGCTACTTCACAGCTTTCTAATGCTCTTCCCCCGGATTTGCCATGAACCTGCCAACAACTCTCACTGCATGTGCTATATCAGGTCTAGTGCAGACCATAGCATACATCAAGCTTCCAACTGCATGTGCTAAATCAGGTCTAGTGCAAACCATAACACACATCAAGCTCCCAATTGCATATGCTATATCAAGTCTAGAGCAGACCATAGCACACATCAAGCTTCCAATTGCATGGGCTATATCAGGTCTAGTGCATACCATAGCACACATCAAGCTCCCAATTGCATAGGTTATATCAGGTCTAGTGCAGACCATAGCATACATCGAGCTCCTCAGTTATCTTTGGTGACTGCTCCTTCGATAATTTTAAATGATTTGCCAACGGAGTAGTCTTGGCTTTAGCATCATTTATCTGAATCTGGACAACACTTTCTCATCATCCATGGCTTGCTCCCACTTGATTGAATCCTCCACCTATAAGGCCTTATATTAATGGATTCCACCGATATGGGAGGAGTTTGTATACCCAACAAACCTCCCCTCAAACCGGGACCACACAATCTCATGACCTCCTTTCCAGCGATTATCATTTCGGATCTGTCACCATCTTGTACTGCCGCAACAACCTGCGGGACACGCCGACCCACCACCTTCTTTTTTTTATCGGGAAGACTTTCGACACAAGGCATTATTGCAGACCTCCACATTGCAAGGTTGCACCATCTGATCTGCCAAATCATCTTGCACCACCGTTATTACCCAACGGGACATGCCGCCTGTACCATCACATGACAGGAAGACTTTTGATACAAGAAACCACTGCAGATCTTTTGTCCTAATGCCACAGATCTTTTTGGTCCTAATGCCACACTTGTGACTCTGAACACATCGATCCATCACTCCTGCCCTCCAAACCTGGGCTCTGATAGCTCTCCCGAATCATGCATCTCCTTCTGTGCCTACTGCTCCTTCCATTTCCGTAGTATGGCACCAAGGCTTTTCAATCCGGGCCAATGCCTGTAACTATGCAGCTCCCCGCATAGATAGCACTTGGGCACTTTCTCGGGTTGCGCCCTGCCCTCTCCGTCGCTTTGTCTTTCAGACCTCCTGTTATCAGGCCTGCCGGTGTCATGATGCTTGGGTCGTGGCTGCCATCCCTGGCCTCTACCACTTTCTCCCCCACCTTGGTCATGACCACCGTCTGAGTCCTCCGCTTGGTCCTCACTTTGCCTGTCATATCAAGAGTCCGTCAAAACCTCTACCTGCGTGATGGCCTTATCAAAGGTGGAAACCTGTCGACACTCCAACTCCGTTCTGGCCCAACCCTGCAATCTGTCCATGAAGTAGAATAACATTATTGGAGTAGAAGGTCTACTTGAACTCCGCCTTGAACTACTCCTACATGCTGATCGTGCAGAGTCCCCTTCCAATCTCAGCATCCTTTCGCTTCCACCACAACATCGCAATCTCACTCAGGTACATTACGGCCGCGTTGATCTTCGTATCATCGCATCTCACCTTGTTGCACTTGAAGTAATTCTCTAAGTTCCATAAGAAGTTCTCCACCTCTTGCACATCTCGAACGCCTTTAAAGACAAGTGGCTTGGAAGCCTCAATTCTGGCCTCCCTTGATCCAGCAAATCCAAAGCATCCTCCGTCCATCACGCCTTCCTCAAGTGCCCTCATCCTTGCACTCAGATCCTCTATGACCCCGGCCATGCCATTCATCGTGGCGTCCATGACCTCCATCTGGCTTAGTGCTTCCATGAGCCGACACTCCAAGGAAGTGATGGTCTCCCTAAACTCGAGCTCCGCCGCCTGGCAACCGTCCAACCCTTTTCGGATGTCCGCATTCTCCTCAAAGGTGAATTCCTCCAAGGCCTGGAACTTGCCATCAATCTTATTCAAGTGGCGGGCAAAAAACTCTACTGCTCGTCGGGCAGTATCCACCCTCTCGACCCATCCTTTGTCGAGCAGGACGTCGCTGAGGTTTTCACCTCGTTTGTCATCACTTAACTCCGCAGCTGAAAGTGAGTGAGTTATGGCCTCACTTGGTGACGGTCCGACCGACACCTCCTCAACCTTCTTGGAGGCTTTCTTCCCCCTGCATTTCTTACCAACATCCAGATCGTAGTGATTCCTGCCCCACGGTGGGCGCCAATTGTTAGGAAATATGATCTGAAAATTTAAGAAAAAGAAGAAAAGTTACTTTCGGGGTAACGCCCAATATCACCGTGGAGTTTACCCAATGGGTAAATCCCATGGCGATAGGATATATATATATATTAATGATATCCAGACAATTACACAGGGGGAATGTTTTACAGTATTGTTGGATTTGTGGATGGGAGATTTCTAAATAGGAGATTTGTGGATTTCAGGATGTCTTACCATAGCAAATGACTAGCCTATTTATACAAAGATTTTGAAGGCCGTTGCTACAGTACAAGTGTCGTTGCTACAATACCTCGTAGCCGTTGCTACAGTACCGCAGTTTCTTTCCGTTGCTACAGTGCTGCAACAGTACTGCTACAGTGCTGCTACAACACCTGGATATAATATCAGGCTCCACAACCTAACAAAGAATACTTCTTTGGATCTCATATTGAATTTTACTACTATTATAGGAGTCGCGAATAATAATGGAAGTAAGAGGGTGGTGAAGCTCATGTACAAGTCGTATAATTTGATAGAACGAAAAATCAGTGGTGCTGTTTTCAAAAAAAAATGAAATCCTTGAAGAAGCTTGTAAATTCACCAGCATTGATAAGTTCATAAAATGCTCGGTCAAACTAGAGGCCTATAATATGCATCATGTTTTTATTGATTTTGATTTAGAAGAAAACCATAAAAATATCTGTGGTAGGAAATTCCTATCTATATGTAATATGGGAAGATTTTGTTTCTATATCCAAAATCTTCTGATGTTGGGCGTATTTACTCACTTAAGCTATGAATTATCAATTTTTATAACTTGCTCTAACGTAAAACATGCAACATGCTCTTGATTATTACTCAATATTTAGGAGCTAATGCAATTTGTTTCGTAATTTGTAGAGAAAATGCTCGAAAATTGGCTAATTGTGGAGCGACGGGGGCTTGCAAATCAAGCTAGTTAAAGTTTTGTCCCTCCAGAGAAAAAGTGACAGTGAGGTTCCAGTGCCACCCATTTTTATTGGACCTCTTTCTTATTTCTCCCTCCTATTAAAGCTATCTTGGGCATTTTTGAGGGGGTTCGACACATTGGAGCATAGGAGAGAAGCGACTTAGCTTCTCTTGTTTCTAGCACTATTTCTTGCTTGAAACATGTATCTTTGCAAGTGTAATTGGATTGTGAGCCGCTAAACGCCCTTGTTCTAGGATTATGGCCAACATATGAACATTATATGCTAATCTAATGTTGTTTATGCTTTTCTACCATATTAATTGTTCTTTGGACGAATGCTCCGAAGGGGGAGATATTGTAAAAACCTCTAGTTTAGGAGCCTTGGGTGCAGGGAAGCTGGCCTGAGAATAACCTGTAGTATGGTTTCACGAGGTGACTTACGGCTTGTAAGTGAACATACGGCTCGTAGGTTCCGTCCGTAAATATAGAACTTCAGGAAGAGGAAAAGTTTTCAAGTGTGGGGTAACCAACGGACTAAGTGATGGCCTGTAAGATGGACCACGATCCGTAGATAAGGTCGTGAGTGAGACTATCAGACATGAAGGAAATTTATAGTTTTTTGAAGGGCGACCTACGTGTTATCAGATGGCCCATAAATCCGGATACGTTCCATAGGGTGCTTCGTGTTATGAGGCCAAGAGAAAGGTGAAAATCGCTAAGTGTGAAAGGACTTTACGAGTCCAACCACGACCTGTAAGAGTTTATATGGCCTATAACAAGGCTTCATAACTTTGGGACCAGCAAAGTCAGTTTTTAGGAATTTCATATGTGTTATCAAACGAGAGGGACTTACGGCCCACGGATTGGCTTACGTTGATCGGTTGAATCCGACAGTTTTAATGAGGGGCAATTTTTTCATTTCTGTCCTTTCTACTCCTAAACTATAGTGTTTTAGGGAACAGAAAGGGACCATATATCATCCTTTAATCCCTACTTCCCTCATTTAGTCTCTCATTCTTCACTCTCTAAATTTCTAAGGCAAAAAAAGAGTCTCAAGAACAAGGGAAGGCAAGAACTAGGCTTTCCAAAATTTTCCTCCACGATTTTGATTTGATTTATTCTAGCCTTCCCAAGATATGTGAGTTGATTTATGGGTATCCTTCCTCCCATAAAGTTCCTTATTGAGTATTTTTACCTTTTTCTTTAATCCTTAAGTTAATATGCATGCCTATGATGATTTCAAGATGTACATGTTATTAAATACTGCCTATGATGTTTTACAATTATTTTTGTTAAGTATATATGCATGTTTGAAGTATTGATGATGACCATATGAGGGGTTTCGATGTAGATAAAGGTCAAGCTTTCTTGATGTTCCTTAAAGGAGAAATTTCCTTATAACTTATGCATATGATTTATGATTGTTCTATGATAAAAGTCTAACCCACCTAGTTTTCAAGTAAAGCTTTATATGACTTGACAATGATTAGGGCATCAAAGAAGAGCTTTAAAGTTAAGTTTGTCAAAGATATAAGTATGATGACAATTGCCCTAAAGATGTTAAGATAGGTCCCCAAGATGAAGGGACAATCCTCACTTGGTGGTTCCTAAGTTTAGAGCTACTCTTATTGATTGCTACTTATGATTCTAAAATATGTTATAAAGATTCTGTGGGATGACTTAGCACTGAGAGGGCTTGAGACTGGGTCTCATTCCATTAGTAAAGGCATGCCCGTTAAAGCTAAATTTCGATGTCCCTAACTATGTGACACCATAGGAGCCATTGTAAGCTAGGCTAGTGGATCCATGTAGGTCCAAATGTTATGAAGGTGTAATTGATAAGTTTCTAAATTTTTGGATATCTACCTATGCAACTAGATTCCACTTTTCCCAATGGAAGGAGCGTATTGGCTTTTTCCTAATGGAAACAGTTCATTGGGTTCCATATAGTAGCATACATGATCTTATTATCGGTTTTGGTCTATTCCTACAAGATTTATGATCTTATGTTATGTTTTCATTACACGTGCTTTCTTATGCATTGTCTCATATTCATCTTAAGTCATATTCTTGTGCATGCATAGGCTTCCTTGATATATCTTTTATCTTACTAGTTTTCAAACACGTGCCTTGCACGTGTATACCATGCTAATTAGCATAAGTTCTTTTAACATATAAATGTGCAACGTGTTACATTGAATTTGAAGAGAAAAAAAATACAAGATTGTATCGATAAATGTGAGCATATTCAACTAATACTATTATCATTGTAAGACTGATCACATGGAAATATTAGTATCAAATGAAATACAAAAGTAAATGCCCAAAAAAGTGAAAAGGTTTCTAACCGATTTGACATTAACTACTGTTTAATGAGTTGGGAATCATGTCTTTTGGTATTATTGTGTAAGGACCCATATTTTCTTTGCATAGCTTTAGTGATGCTTGGAATTTGGTTCCAGAAAGATTTGGGCCAAGGTGAAATCTTACGGAAGCCTCCACTCCTTTGTTCTTATTGTAAACACTTAGTTGTTCGTCCATTCGCTCAAACACTTCCCGAGTCCTCTTTTCGAACTCTAACTGGGGGTTTCCCATAGAATCTCCAAGTTCAATTTCAAGCCCTTAATTCAAGCATATTATGTTGTTCAAGACCATCGTGGGTCTCCTACATCAAGTCGAGTTCAAAGAAATTTCATTGGTTATGTTTCACACAAGTACTGGTAAAAGGGTCAACTTTAAAGGGTCATATCTCTTAGCACAAAAGGATTTAGGTAGGCCACGACCTACCAAATTAAAGCTCTTTGAGTTATCTTTTTAACGCACTTCGTTTCACCTCATTTCGAGTTCAGATAAAGGAGTTATGGTCATTTTTATAAGACCCTCCCGTGCAGTGATGCCACATGAGCACCCATACGGGCAGTGTGGCGTCTCAGGGGCCGTGTGAGGGGCCTTGAATTAGAAATGACCATTGTTGGTCTAAGGGATAGGGCCATGTGGCTTGCCACTGACCTGTGGTTGGCCGTATGGAAGGTCGTGTGAGACAAGGTTGGGGTGAGGGACCATTTTGGTTGAGGAAAGTGTCACGGCCCTTCCCACGAACCTTGGCAAGCCTTACTGGCCATGTGGCCAGCCATGGTACTCTCCTGCCATCAACATTTTTGCCTATGTGTTGCTTCACGAGCACTCCACCTCGACCATGGAGTGACACACGGCCAGTGAAGCCGTCAGTAAAGTGACTTCGACCAAAATTTCTATCCGATTCATTAATGGCATTTTCATAAATTCGGTTATTTATATTGGTCTTTTGAGAATTTCTATGCTATTCTATGGTCATATAAACACCTAACCTTTTCCAAACATGCAAAATCACTCTTCATATTTTTAGAACCCTCTCAAAAGCTTCCACAAAAGAACTCTTGGAGATTTCAATATTTGAGCTAGGGAACTCAAGTCTTATTCAAATTCCTTGGGGTTTTCTTCATCTTGGTGAAGGTATGTGGCTTTGATCCTTGATTACCTTTCAATCAAGGAGACCCAAACTAATTTCAAGCAATTTCATAAATCTCTAGCTCACACTAATTTGGGGTTTTTAGTATTATGATTCCTAAAATTCTATTAATGCATGGGTAGTGTTTATTTGAGGATTTTAAGTTTATTTAAATTATAAAGTGATGAATTACATTGGATTTGTGGAATTTCAAGTATGCATGTCCCTTTTTAAGACTTGTTTGTGCATGGGTGATTATATTATGATTTTAATGTGGATTTAATTATGTATACACTAGAATTTCATATTATATTGTTGATTTTAGATTAAATCTTAATTAACCATGATTTCCTCATATCATTCATGACATTGGATTATTATAAAAATTATGAAGTGGATTAAGCCCAATTATATTCATGTATATGATTTTGACAAAATAATGGTTATGACAAGAATATGATCACATACATGTCTATGATTTTGGTTTTTTGAGCATTATGGGTACTTGCACCATTATGTATATATGAATGAGCTATTCCTATACATGAGTACTATGAATTATGAATTATGAATTACGATTTGGCATTTGAGCCTAAATGTGCATTGACATGATTTGGAAAATGACGATTGCGTCTTTTGAAAGCATGTGTATATATACGTACATGCATTTTGGTGGGATGCCGACTTAGCACCGATGGATTAGGGGCATTAGGGCTATCCCCAAGGGTCCTTCCCCTTTCCTTGAACTATGTGCCAGCATAGGAATAGGAGTCATCACCGAAATGATCGGGTCGTAAGGGGTGACTATTCATTTATGATATGATATGATATGTTTTGATATGGAAATCCTTCTTAAATGACCGAGTCGTAGGGAAGGTGGCCACCAAATACAAAATGACCAGGTCGTAAGGTGTGGTGTAGATTACCTTTGGCAAGTAATCTTCTCTCACCTGATGGGAGGTCAACATCAAGCAAATTCATGAAATAGCTCACATGGGTTTGAGATGTCGGTTGTATTCACATCCCCAATATATATATGAGTATCATTTGCATTTCATGCATCATGAATTTCATAGCATCTTGTTATACTACATTCTTTATTATATACACACACACACAAATATATATATATTATGTGCACTTTTCATCTAAAGTTGAAGTGCAGGTTTGGTAAGTTACATGCATTATATCCCGCATACTTGGTACATTCAAACGTACTAACATATACTCTTTCCTATATGATTTCTCCGTGTAAGGACCGAGGACCTTGATCATCCACCGTTCGACGCTTAGTTCGAATTCCAAGTTTACTTGTAGTGGTGAGTCCTATCTTTCAAGGACTATCCACCATCTACCTATGATGCTTTCGTTTCTTTATGTATTTGAGGATGAGCCCAGGGAATGTCGTAGCCCTCAACCCATCTATGTAGAGGCATTGTTGGACACTTTGTAAACTTCCTTACGTTATATGCTACGTGCTATAGTTAAGTTTATGTTATGGATTGGTTACCTTTGACTATCATTATGTGAGTTGGTTATGTGATTCATGGTTTGGGTTACATGTTGTGATGGAAGGATCCTAAGTCCCAATTTGTCCCATAGCATGAGTCCTACTTACCCGCCCCTTAGTCACTACGTGTTGTGTGTTTTGTGAATTCATGCTAATCCCTCCCCATAGGGTGAGTCCTACTTACCTATCCCAAGAACTAGGTGTTTACTTTTGTATACGCTTCATAACTGATGATGTGAGTTTTAGTATATCTAGGCTGGTTTGGGAACTCTCAAGTTCCCATTCACCGTGTCACTCCTAGACCTCAAGTCCGGGTCGTGACATATTGTTATTGAAGAGCATAGGAGCGGATTTTGATTAGAAGTGCAACTGTTTAATTAATTAGATATTTATAATATTCTTATTAATTTAGTGTAGTGGAAAAATCATAATCCAACTTTGAAGATAGGAGCTTCCCACTTTGGATAATATATCAGAAAATGTTCTTCTGGCACAAGAATTTGTAGGGGGTATAAGTAAGAGAAGCAAGATGGCTAATGTGGTTATCAAATTAGACATGGCTAAGGCTTATGATAGAGTGGAATGGGACTTTCTGGCTGCAGTATTGTGCAGAATGGGGTTTGATGAGATATTCATTTACAAAATATGGAGACTCTTGGCTAACAATTGGTATACTATTTTGATCAATGGACAAGCTTGGGGATTCTTTTATTCTACTAGGGGTGTTAAGCAGGGAGATCCTTTATCGCCATCTTTATCCATTCTAATGGTTGAGGTCCTTTCTAGGGTCTTAAATAATCTATTTACTTGTGCGGGTTTTCAGGGTTATGGATTATTGGAATGAAGTAATCAGATTAATCATCTGTCATATGCTGATGATACGATTATATTTGTTAAAGCAGATGGTACTACTCTGGAGTTACTTATGAAGGCCCCGAATGATTATGAGTCTCAGTTAGGACAGAAAATTAACAAGGAAAAGAGTGTTTTCTATGTTTATCACAAGGATTCATATGAAGATATTAAAAGCGTGGAGGAGTGCACTGGTTTTCACAAAGCGAAGTTCCCTTTGACATATTTGGGGTGTCCTGTGGGCTATGCTAAAAAAAGAAGTCTCATTTCTCAAACTTAATCAAGAAGATCCAATCAAAGTTACAGGCTTGGAAAGGCAAGTTACTTTCATTTGGGGGTTGATGCTTTTCTGATTAATAGTGTGCTGCAAAGTGTTCCTATTTATCAATTATATGTGATTATTCCTCCTAAGTGTGTGAGATATGATTTGCATAGAATCTTTGCTGATTTTTATAGAACTTTAAGGAAGGGGGAAGAATTAAAAATTGGGTGGCTTGGGATGAGGTGTGTTTGCCTAAAAAGGAGGGTGGCCTAGGATTTATATCCTTATTTGAGGTGTCAAGATCTCTTTTTGCCAAGTTATGATAGTGTTTTAGAACAAAGAAAACCATGTGGTCTAACTTCATGTGGAATAAAGACCACAAGAGGCATAGACCATAAATGGTTGATGATTGGAATGGAGGCTCTCAAACTTGGAAGCATATGTTGATAGCTAGGGATTTTTTTGATCAAGAGATTTGGTGGCAAGTCAACGGTGGCATAGTAGCCTCATGTATGACAATTGGACCCAAATAGGTGCTTTATATTATCCGCTTCCAGTCACCTATTCTTCTGAGTTTATGGAAAAGGATGTGGAGGAGGCAATGGTTGATGGCAAATGGAATGAGGTTAGGATCTGACATATATATTATGCCTAAGGATGTGGCAGATCAGATTATTAAAAGCATTGAAATTGGGTTTTGAAAAGGGAGTGATCACCTTATCTGGATGCTTACAAGTCTAAGTTTTCTGTTAAATCAGCCTAAGAAGCATCAAGAATCCTAGGGACATCAAAAGAGTACTTTGAGAAGATATAGAGTAGAGGAATTCCTTTTATAGTGTCCTTTTTTGTGTGGAGGATGTTTAAAAAGAGAATTCCTATTGGTGAGTTTTGGAGCAGGATAGATCAAAGTGAGGATATTTTGTGCTGCAATTGTGATCAAAGAGTGAATGAAAACCTACCAGCATCTTTTCTTAACATGTCCAGTTGCTAAACATGTTTGGGAAGCTTTTGCAGGTGGGGCAGAAATTTTGGGTCCTTGTTACTTCTTAAAGGAAACTATTCATAAAAGATGGTATGCAGATTGCTTCAATAAATTGAAACCTCTATATAATGTTTTTGCTTCATATTATGGGTAATTTAAAAAAGGAGAAACAAAATTAGGCATAAGGATAATTTCAGCTTGCATGGCATGATGATGGAGGTTAATAGATGCTTACATAATTTAGCAAGGTTTCTATACCCTTTGTTAAGAAAATCCGTGACAACTGGTCAAATTTGGTACAAGCTTTGGAAAAGTATAAACCCATTGTTAAACCCAATTTATTAGGTTGGAATTTACCTAGGGAAGGATGATTTAAATGTAATACAGATGGAGCTTCAAAGGGCAATCCTAGGCCTAGTGCTGCAGGTTTCTACATAAGGAATTAGAGTGGAGAGTTTGTGTATGATGTAGCTCATGATTTAGGTGTTAAATCAAGCATAGAAGTTGAGTTATGATCTATAAATGAATGTTTGAGAGTGTCTATTCAGCAAGATTGGTTACTAGTAATCTTGGAAATAGATTCTTTAGTGGCCTACAATTGTTTATCGGGGGTTTAGGACTGCCCTTGGAATGTTACTCTGAAGGTGCAAACAATAAATAAGCAACGGTAAGGCAAAGATGTGGAGTTGCAACATATTTGGAGGAAAGGAAACAAGGTTACGAATTTCTTTTACTAACCTAAGTTTCTGTTTTGCAGGTATAATAGTCTTAACCAATCAATCTATACAGGAGGTCCCATATCAGGGGAAGGCACTAATACAGCTAGATGCACAATAGGTACCAAATATTTGAATCAAGAAGATGCAAAGCAGTCGGGGCATAACATAAATGTGATAAAAGGAAATAAGCAATTTGTGGAGGGAACAAGCAGAAAACCTATTGGTCTTGATTAAGTTCGATGTTGCTGGTCGAATAGTGGTATTACCTCCATTTGGGGCTCAGCTGTTGACCAGTAAATTAGGACGAATTTGAGACTGATAAATTGAAAGAAGTCACAAGGTTAAGAGGACCTATCTGAATCAGGGCAATCTGGAATGGAAGCATATCCATCACCATGGGGAACAAAGTTTGATTGAAAATTTCACCAATTGAGGATATCACCAGTCACTCGGACAGTGGGTTGAAGAAGTCTTCACAGAAAAAGAATCCATGGCATCAGTGAGATCATTGATACGCTAATGTAATCTATCCAAGCCCAGGCAAGAGCATGACCGGTGAACTCAAGGAGGTCATCATATGAACATGCACGGAGATATCTATCGCTGCAACAATGGAGAGACATTGTAGATCGGCGAGTATTGGAATAGAAAAGGAATGGACTTTCCAATACGATAGATCTTTCTAGATCTATGATTTGCCTGAACTTTCCAATACGATAGATCTTTCTAGATCTATGATTTGCCTAAGTTTCTTTTCTTTTACTTTATTTGTTGGGTTGAACGTACATTTGGAGAAATTAGCCCAATTGTTGGGCTGATGGACATTATTTTATTATGCTAATATATTGGCTTTTGCTTCTTTAAAAAAAAAAAAAAGATGATATGATAAAAAACGTGCAACTACTGTATACAATTTGTACAGTGGGTGAAAGAATTATAGCGTTTTCAAACAAAAACAACTCAAAAGACATCCACAAATTTAAAAAAAAAAAAAGATGAAGGCACTCGACCAATATCAAAGAAAATTCTTCTTGCCTTATAATACTACAAATCTTGGGGGGGGGGGGAATAATATTCTAAAGTTACTTTCTACATTTTGCGTTCCCTATAAATTAAAAGTTTATTTATAGAGAGAATACAACAAAATGAAACTCCTTTCTTGAAAAATAATCAATTACAAAGTTATATTTGAAAATTCAAAAAGATGGAGATATGAAAAATAAAAATTCAGTTACAATTTCATATCTGTAGAATATTCATACATCAATCTATTTCCTCTTCTACTTTAATCAATATCAGAACAATAATGTGTAAACATATACACAACATTTCTTCAAATAATATGAAGCTCATGTAGTACTCAAATTTTGTAGAGTGAAGAAACCATTTTATTGTTACCTTGGATGGGATGATGTAGAACTCTAAATGTGACTTCATGTTTTCAACTATATCTGGTCAAAAATTAATTTGTTGCATATGCTAATTAAAGAGTAAACTTTTAAATAGGTGTGACTAAAGTTCCAAAGTAAATTTTACTTCATTTGAAGAGTTTTTGTAACTGAAAATCAATATTATTGAGTCATTATGATGTATAAATTGATGTTGAAGAATTGGTTATTCTCTATTGGACAAAATCAAAAAAGAGAAGCATAACCGTCCAACTATTCGTGTTATCATTTGGCAGATTCATTGTATAATCCTTGTAGCTTTTCTATTCATTTAATTGAAAGTGATTAATGTTACTTATTACTTTATGTGTATTCATAGAGTGAGTATATTTGGTGTAACTTTTCTGTTCCATGTGGAGCCACGATTTAACAGGACCTTATTAAACAACTAAGTTGTTGTTGTTGTTGTTGTTGTTAAATTTTGACTTTGCACTTTCTCATGATCTCTAGTATTTACTATAATATGATAAGATTATTATTTAATAATTAAATATTTTATAATACTTTTATTAATTTAGTGTAGGGGCAAAATCATAATTCAACTTTGAAAGTAGGAGCTTCCCACTTTTAATTATATATATATATATATGTGACTTTTATAAAATATCCTCGTGACCCCAAAAAAATATGGCAATGCCTCTCCTACGCCTAAAATCATCCTTTGAATCCAACGGAACCATAAGATTCTAAACCGAGCATCCAAAACTCAATTGTTGACTAAAGTCAAACTTAGCCCATTTTAAACCAACTTTTCCAACTTTGAACCTCATTTCTACATATGGACTACGAATCTGATTTTTTCACTTCTCTGAGACCAATTTACATGTTCCAGGACTAATAGAATCAATGAAATTCCATTTCGAGGTTCAAAACTTTGAATGGTAGAAAAACACATTTTTTGAACAACTTTAAGCTTCCAAATCACACAAACACACACAATTACCAACCACACAATTCGCTCAAATAAAGTTCGTGGTAACTAATAAAAGGGCAAAATGATAATTTTTATGAATATTCACAAAAGTGGCTGTTAAAGTCTTTACATCATTCACAACTAAAAATAATGTTCTTCCTCAAACGTGAGAGAAAAAGAAAGTGCTTGAAGCCTAAAAAGGGGTATATCTGGACAGCATGTGTGACTCCAACTCTGCCTCTTCAATGTGCCGGTGTTGCCACTGAACCTTCACTGAAGGAATGTTTTGGTCCTTAACCTCCCTATAATTTTATTGAGGACCTTGCCCACCATTTCAGAGAAAATTGCAATCAGTTTCCTATCAGTAAATAGGGGACATCCAAGGTACATTACTGGTAGGGGCTAGTCAGTCATAACATTGATCCCTTCCACCCGCTTAATGAAATCAATATGAGTATTACGAGCCATAATCGAACAACTTTATGAATATTAACTAGCTCAAGCTTCCCAGATACTTTCTCATAAGTAGCCATAGGACCTTCTTTAGCCACCAGAGAACAGAATAACATCATCCATAAATGCTAAGTGGCTGATTTGAGGTCACTTCCTATTCATAGGAATTCTGCGCAGAGTATGATGAATGAGGGGGAAAAGGAATACCCTTGTCTTAATAACCATTAATAACCAGTAAGTACCTATTATAGTATTAGGCACATGCCTGTACATTAGATCAATTTCTCACAAAAAAACCCATTCTCACATAGGAAAAGAGGCTAAGAAACTCTATCGTAAACCTTAACCATATCTTGTTTCAAGGCAACATTTTCTTTATCATTTGTCTTGTTGATGTCTTGGATGATTTCTTGAGAAAAATATGATGTGATGGATCTTCCTTTTACGAAGCCACTCTGATTGGGACTAATCAAATCAGGGAAGAAATCTTGCTCAGTCTAGCATTTAAGAATTCGGCAAAGATTTTACTGATGAGTTTGGAGAAGTTTTGGGGGCGAATAATGAAAAATAATGCAGGTGTGTCCACAAAAATAAGCTGTCATGGTGAGAGTAATATCGGGGCATATAATAGACCAGCAGGCTTGGAAGAATTTAGCACTAAAACCGTCAGTCCCTGGGCACTTTCCGGGTCCACATCAAAAACGCCTGCTTTATTTTCTCATGAGTAGGCATATCTGAGAGGAGACCATTGGATGAGCAGGTGCAACATGAACAGGAAGCAAAGTAAAGGAACAGTCGAGGCTTCTCGAACCTGTAACCAGCTATCTAGGTTAACCTCACACCTATATTGTTATGTCTCTTGTTTGGGAGCCATGTAGGGTAAACTAGGTATAATTTCCATCCGAGTTGCAAATTCATTCCACAACATGCATTTTCCTCCTTTTAACCCATATTCGATCCCTAACTTTCTTCATCTTGTGTTCTATTAACGATTATCCATTTATTCCATTGGTAGCTAAGCAATAGAATGGTAAAAGCAAGATTAAAAGAACAATTAATATGGTAAAAAAAGCATAAACAACACTGGATTAGCATATAATGTTCATACTTTGCTGTTTAGCGGTTCATAATTTGATTACACTTACAAAGATACAGGTTTCAGGCAAGAAATAGTGTTAGAAATAAGAGAAGCGAAGTCGCTTCTCTCCTATTCTCCAATGTGTCGACACCCCCCCCCCCAAAAGTGCCTCAAGATAGCTTTTATACAAGGGAGAAATAAGTAAGAGGTCCTACAAAAATGGATGGCACTAGAACCTCACTCTCACTTTTTCTCTGTAGGGATAAAACTTTAACTGGCTTGATTTTCAAGCTTCCTTCTCCACAATTAGCCAATTTTCGAGCATTTTCCCTACAAATTACAAAACAAATTGCATTAGCTCCAAAATATTAAATCGAGTAATAATCAAGAACATGTTGCATATTTAAGTTAGAGCAAGGTGTAGAAATAGATAAATCATGGGTTAAGTGTGTAAATACGCCTAACATCAGAAGATTTTGGATATAGAAACTAAAGCATCCCATAATACATATAGATAGGAATTTCCTACCATAGACATACATTTCTATGGTTTTCTTCTGAAGCAAAATAAATAAAGACGATGCATAGTATAGGCCCCTATTTTGACAGAGTCTTTTGTGGAAACCATTTTCAAGATGAGCTTTTGTGAAAACATCACCACTGATTTTTCCTTTTTCCAAATTATATAACTTGTAGATGAGCTTCACCTTCCTCTTACTTCCATTACTATTCGTGACACCTACAGCAGTAGTAAAATTCAATATGGGATCCACAAAAGTAGTGTACTCTCCAAAAAGGGAATTTTTCTTGAGACTACATATGATATAACAATTTGTTAAGCTGATACATAACCTGGAGTGAAAAATGAGGAAGTGGTTGTGGAGATAGAATAAAGTTATGGAGTAAACAAAATTGATTTAGCTTTATT
>JAPFFP010106144.1:0-19156 GCA_026153255.1 Solanum medicagineum
GTCCTAATTGATTTGGGAAAGGAATATATTGGCCTTTTTGGACTAGGAATACCTTTTATCTTATAAGTTTGTGATTAATTGGGATCTATATATAGAGTATCTAGTTGAGGATTCTAAAGCATTGTAAACCTCTTTTCTTTCATAGTGGAAAACTCTCTCTCTCTCTCTCTTTGCTGGGAGAAGTAGGAATAGCTGAACTTCGTCAAATTTTTGTGTTATTTTTCTTCTCTATTTTCTTTGTTTATGAGTGTGTCTTAGTTAATCCACGATATTTCTACAATGATTGGTATCAGAGTTTGGTTGACATTTCTAGACATAATCAAGGGGTCAGATGTCTTCATCATCTTCAACAAAGTATGAAATAGAAAAATTCGATAGGGCCTCTAATTCGTCATTGGTGTAACAAAGATTATGGAAGACAATTGAGGAGGATTTTCTAAAAGAGTTGAAAGAATCAGAGCAAGCAAGACCAAAGGAGAGGGCTTTTAGTGTGATATTCATGAGCGTTATGGATAACCTTCTTCAGGAAATTGCTAAAGAAAAATCTGCAACAACAACATGGAAGAAGTTAGAAGATCTGTATTCTAAGAAATCGCTGACAAACCACCTCTACTTGAAAAGAGGTTATACAATCTACATATGAATGAAGATACAATGATCAAAACTCATCTTGATGAGTTTAATGCAATTATAATGGACTTGAAGAATGTAGACATCCAAATCAAAAGTGAGGATCAGGCCTTAATCGTACGTGTTATATTCTTTGCCACCGTTTTACGATACTTTTGTCGATACATTTCTATATGGGAAAGACAGTATCTCGCTTGATGATGATTTTAGTAATGTACAAAAATCTTAAAGGTTGAAGAAGAGCTTTTCGTGTGACAACAGTGAGGGTGAAGGTCTTGTGAGTAGGGGAAGAACACAGCAAAAAGACATTTATAAAAAAAAAAGGTCTAACCCATATCGCAAATCTAGAGTAAGGAAGCAGAGCTGCTATGAGTGCGGGAAAAAGGGTCAGTACGAAAGAGATTATCCTAAACTGAAGGAAAAAGGAAAGCAGAAAGTTCATTTATCAGCAAACATTGTTGACACTGGTAATAATTCAAATAAAAGTGCCGATGTAGGAGAAGTTTGTGTTGTGAGTTCTAATCATAGGCGCAATTCTTGGGCTCTTGATTCTGGTGCAACTTTTCACACAAGTCCACACAAAAATTGGTTTGCAACTTACAAACAAACGACAAGGATTGTCTACCTAGGTGATGACAATTCATTAGAGGTAGAAGGGATTGGTAACATCAGATTGAGAATGTTCGATGGCATTGTCAGAAATATTGAGTGTTGGCATGTTCCTCAAATAAAGAGAAATTTAATTTCTTTCGACTTTAAATGATCAAGGGTATAAGTTCCACTCAGAGAATGGAATATTTGTTGAGAGTAAAGGCTCCATGATACTCATGAAAGACAAGCTTCGTTCTAGACTGTATTATCTATAATCTAGTGTAGTTGAAGGGGAAGCAATCGTAGCTTATGAAAAGAGTAATCCGAATCAATCTCAATTGTGGCACTAGTGACTTAGTCATATGAGTGACAAGGGATTACCTTTGTTGAAAAGCAGAATTTATTGGATGATTACAAAAATCAAGCTTTGAATTTTTGTGAGCATTGTGTGTTTGGTAAGCAAACAAAGGTAAAGTTCAGCAAGAAGGGAACACATAAAACCAAAGATAGGTTAGATTATATACATTCCGGTTTGTGGTGTCCAAATAGAATTCCCTCCAAAAGTAGTGCCAGGTACTTTATGACTTTGATTGATGATTACTCACAAATGAAATGGATGTATCTTCTGAAAATAAAAGATAAGGCATTTCCAACATTTGTTAAATGGAAGACGATGGTTGAGAGGCAAACCAAAAGAAAATGTAAGCTCTACAAACTTACAATGGGTTGGAATTTGCAACTTAGAGTTCAATGGCTTCTGCAACAGAGAAGGCATAATGAGACACCATACTTATGTTGGAACACCATAATAAAATGGTGTTGCAGAATGTATGAACAAGACACTTTGTGATAAGGCATGAAGTATGCTTTCACATTCATGTGTTAGCAAAGTTTTTTGGGCTGAAGCAATCAGTACAACTTGCTATTTGGCCAATAGATCTCCATCCACAACTATTGAGTTCAAAACTCCTTTTGAGGTTTGGTCCAGTTTGCCTGTTGATTATTCAAATTTAAGGTTATTTGGTTGTCCTCCTTATGTTCATATGAGGGATGGAAAACTTGAACCGAGGGGAAAAAAGTGCATATTTCTAGGGTACGCAACTAGAGTGAGAGGTTATAGGTGTGGTGCATAGATTAAAAGACTCCAAGATTAATTATTAGTGGGAATAAAACATTCAATGAATGTGCCTCACTAGACAATTAGAAGGAAAAGGCAATAGCAGAAATATATCATGGTGTTACTGATCGCATAGAGGTAGAAGTTGAATCTCCACTAGCTCCGCCTAATAGTTCAGAAGTGGAGGAGGTTCAAGACGTTAATCAAGATGATAATGGTGATGCACCTATATAACAACAATAATATAGCATTGCAATAGGCAGGGAAAAAAGAGTGATCAACCCACCAAAAAGATTTGCAAACATGGTTTATGAAAATCTTTTCGATTATGCAAATTATATAGAATTTACTTTATCAGATGCAGAAATGATTGACGTGCTTAAGTCTAATAGCTATAAAGAAGCTATTTCTATTCAAAAGCAGAGCAATGGATTGGTACTATGATTAAAGAGATTGATGCTCTGCAAAAGAATCAATCATGGTAGCTTTTTTCATTGCATAAGGGAAAAGGTGATAGACTGCAAATGAATTTTCAAAAAAAAAAGGAAGGCAATTCAGGGGTTGAAACACTGAGATACAAGGCAAGGTTGGTAGTTAAGTGTTTATAAAAAGAGACGGAATAGACTATAATGAAGTATTCTCTCCAGTGGTGAAACATCGCTTTATCAAGGTCTTACTAGCTTTGGTGGCTCTTCACAACCTCGATTCAAAATAATTAGATGTGAAAACTGCATTTTTACATGGGGAGTTTGAGGAACAAATTTATATGAATCAATCTGACAGATTTATTAATCTGAGTAAAGAAAATCATGTTTGCTTGCTTAAGAAATCTCTATATAGGTTAAAACAGTCACCTAAGCAATAGTAAGGTTTGACATATTTATGATTCAAAATGCCTTTTCTCGAAGCGTACATGATAGTTGTGTGTATTATAAGAAGCTTAGAGACAATTCTTTTGTGTATTTCTTATTGTACGTGGATGACATGCTTATTGTAGCTAAAAGTGTGTCACAAATTGAACGATTGAAGCAACAACAAGGTGAGAGTTTGGAATGAAAGATTTGGGCACTACAAAGAAGATATTGGAGATGAAAATTACTCAAGATAAAAGAGTTGGGAAACTGATGTATTTCAACCATACTATATTGAGAAGGTTCTGAAGAGATTTAATATGAAAGGTGCTATAAGTCTATTTCGATTCCTCTGGCTTCCCATTTCAAGTTGTCTACAGACATGTCACCGAAAATAGAGAAGGAGATGGAAGAAATGTCTAGTGTTCCATATTCGAGTGTAGTTAGTAGCATTACGTATGCTATGGTTTGCACTCATCCTGACATTTCACATGTTGTTAGTGTTGTGAGTAGATACATAAAATGTCCTAGTAAAGAACATTAGCAAGCAATGAAGTGGAGTTTGACATACTTGAAGGGTAATACAGATGTGGGCTTGACTTTTTCCAAAGACAAGCTAAGTGAATCAGTAATAGGTTATGTGGATTTCGTATCACGCCCCAAGTTCACACCCTATGCGTGGCCGGCACCAGAAACCATTCCTGGTCCCAAGCGAACTACTTGGCCTGGCTACTTACTCTGTGGAAGAGTTAAGTAATCATGGAAAAGCTTCAAAAATGAAAAGCTAAGATTATCAAATTGTTTGAATAAATTGAAATGAGAAACATCTCAACATTAACTGAAATAAGCAAAAACTGAAGCACTTGACACATAGTCTATGTAGCCTCTACTAGAATACTTTGAAACTACTACCGGGACAGGCCCACGTAGCCGCAACTGAAATGAAAATGCTAGAAAGAGAACAGAATTAAAGACTCCATGCCTCTGACTGAGAAGAGGCCTCACCAGTAGCTGGATGATGTCTAGTCCTCAACAAAGCGGTTTGTGAGGAAATCTATCACCTGCATTTGTATCACAAAATGATGCAGGTCCTAAGGATGTCAATATGTGAAATGTACGGTATGTAAAATGGTCAAAACGGGAACTCAAGTAAGGTTATATTTCTCAAAGCACATAAATCATATCTCAGAATGATATAACATAAGTAATAAGTACTCTGTATGCTGAAAATAAACATGCTGAAAATAAACATGTAAAAATTAACTTGCTTTAACTTAGGGAGTTTCTCTAACCGACATCTACCACTATGAGCTTTGTGATGATACAACATCTTGCACACGTTGCCAGAGCCGTCCTGCACTTTGTCGAGGTAAGGGACGAAAACTAGGGGAGCGAATACATCCTAAAACTGGGCCATCTCAGTGGCAAGTGAGGAATTGTTTTCTGTTACAATCCTATACTACACTGGCTATGTAGTTTATGAGTTCAAGTTATGATTACTCTCACTCATATCGGTGCTCAATACTATTCTCAAAATTAACTTTTATAATGCTCATAACTTCAAGAGTAAGGCTTCTCGAAATGCTTTCTTAATCCTTTGGGACTTAGCCCAACTTTCGCTTTTCTTAAACTTTTCTCAATTGGTCTCTTTTCTTTGACTGAAAATGGTATCATTACAGTTATCTCTAAAAACATATGTGTTACTCAGCTATCTTACAAAATACAAACTTTAGATACTTCTTAGACTTACCTCAAACTGTAAACTTTATAACTTTTCATGAAATAGATATAGGGTTCTCATAATTTCAACCATAGTTGTAAATCTTATCTCAATATCTTAATTCAATAATAAAATAAGCAAGAATCATGATCCTTTTCAAGAAAATATGCATGAACAGTATTATGATGAAATTCATTAGTAATGGAGGAAACTCTGATCTCAACTCATAATTATGATCTCGAATTTGCGAACAAAGCGTGGGAAGACGTGTTACGCACACGGTTCCTTTCTAGGGGTATTTTGGTAATTTCTCTAGGTGTCACAATATCTCCCCCTTGGGATCATTTGTCCTTGAATGATAACGATATGAAAAATTTAGCTCAAGATAATAAGGTTACGTTGCTACACTTAAACAAACATAACTCTTTAAAAGCAATTATGAAAGTTTACCTTCAAGGTCCTTATTTAGGCCAACGTACAAAGTGTGGATACTTGGCCTTTATCTTCTTTTGCTTTCCATGTGGCTTCTTCCACGAATTGGTTTCTCCACAACACTTTTACTGAAGCTATCTCCTTGGTCCTCAACTTGTGAACTTCTCGGTCTAATATTTGCACCGGGACTTCTTCATAGGACAAATTATCTTTAATCCCAACACTTTCAACAGGGAATACCAGAGAGGGATCTCCCAAGCATTTGTTAAGCATAGAAATATGAAATACTGGGTGTATAGTGCTCAACTCTGCTGGTAACTCCAACTCATAAGCTACAGTACCAACCCTTCTTAGAATCATGTAAGGGCCAATATATCGCGAACTGAGCTTCCCTTATTTCCCAAATCTCATAACCCCTTTCATCAGTGATACCTTCTGGTACACCCAATCACCTACTTCAAATTCCAAATCTTTCCTCCTAATATCAGTGTAAGACTTTTGCCAACTCTGGGCTGTCTTTAGCCTTTCCTGGATAACCTTCACCTTTTTCATAGCCTGGTGGACTACATCAGGTCCTATCAAACTTGCCTCACCAACTTCAAACCACCCAATGGGTGATCTACACCTCCTCCCATAAAGGGCCTCATACGGTGCCATTTGTATGCTAGCCTGGAAACTATTATTATAGGAAAACTCAATCAAGGGTAAGTGATCATCCCAGTTACCTTTAAAGTCTATCATGCACACCCTCAACATATCCTCAAGGGTCTATATGGTTTGCTTCACTTGCCCGTTTGACTGCGGATGGAAAGCTGTACTGAGATTCACCTGTGTACCAAGCCCTTTCTGAAAGGACTTCTGAAACTGTACTGTGAAATGAGCTCCTTTGCCTGAAATGATGGATATAGGGACCCCGTGAAGCCTAACAATCTCTTTAAGATAGAGTTTGGCATAATCCTCAGTTGTATCAGTCGTCTTTACAGGTAGAAAGTGAGTTGACTTGGTCATTCTATCTACTATAACCCATATTGAATCATGTTGTCTACGGGATCGAGGTAAGCCTATTACGAAGTCCATGTTAATCATCTCCCACTTCCATTATGATATTTCAATGTTCTGGGCCATGCCACAAGGCTTTTGTCTGCTCTACCATAACCTGCTGACAATGCGGGCATCTAGACATGAACTCTGCAATATCCCTCTTTATGCCACCCCACCAATAGATTTCTCATAAATCTCTATACATCTTTGTTGCACCAGGGTAAATAGAGTATCTAGCATTGTGAGCCTCAGCTAAGATTCTGTCCTCTAAGGCTATCAAAACTTGGCACACATAATCTACCTATGTATCTTAGGACTCCATCTCCCCCTTTTGGAAATACTAATACTTTTTGTTTCTAAACATCTGCTTTCAACTGAAAAAGGATAGGATCCCCGTCTTGCATTTCTTTCACCTCCACCAACAATGATCATTTTATATCATTCTTAATAATAGCACTACCTTCGTCTGAATCTTCAAATTGCACACCCAAATGGGCTAGTCTGTGCACTTCTTTAGCCAGTTCCTTCTTTTTGTCCTCAATGTGAGCAGTGCTCCCCATGTTCAACCTGCTAAGAGCATCAACGACTACATTACCTTTACCTGGGTGATAGATGATGCTCATGTCATAGTCTTTCAACAACTTCAACCATCTCTTCTACCTTATATTCAGCTCCTTTTGGCTGAATACATATTGCAAGCTCTTGTGGTTCGTAAAACATCTACCTGCCCAACATAAAGATAGTGTCTCCAGATTTTGAGAGAAAACACTAGAGTATCTAGCTCAAGATCATGAGTTGGTAGTTCTTCTCAGACTCTTAAGCTATTTGGAGGCATAAGCTATCACTTTGCCTCTCTGCATCAATACAGATCCCAACCCAGCTCTGAAAGTATCACAATATTCCACAAAGTCATCAACTCCTTCAGGTAAGGATAAGACCGGGGCTGTGGTCAGCCTGGTTTTCAACTCTTGGAAATCTTCTCATAAGCTGCTGGCCATTCGAACTTAACCTTCTTCTGAATAAGTTTAGTTAAAGGATCTGAGATAGAAGAAAATCCCTCTACGAACCATCAATAGTACCCCGCCAAGCCCAAGAAACTTCTTATCTCTATTAGAGTTGTGGGCCTTGGCCAATTCTTTCTATCTCAATCTTTTGGGAATCGACCTGAATACCTTCACCAGACACAATGTGTCCTAGAAATGCCACATATGCCAATCAAAACTCACGCTTGGAGAATTTTGCATAAAGCTGCTAATCCTTAAGGGTCTGAAGGATAATTTCAAGATGGTCAGCATGATTCTCCTTGTTATGAGAATAGATCAAGATGTCATCTACGAACACAATGACAAACATATCTAGATACAACCTTAACACTCTATTAACAAGATCCATGAATGCTGCTAGTGCATTCGCCAGTCCAAATGACATGACCAAAAACTCATAATGACCATACGGGTTGTGAAAGTTGTCTTATGAATATGTCTCTCTCTAACTTTAAGCTGATGATACCCAGATCTGAGATCTATTTTGGAGAAACAAGTAGCACCCTGAAGTTAGTCGAATATGTTATCAATTTTGGGAAGAGGATACTTGTTCTTTATGGTAACCTTATTCAACTGACGGTAATCTATGCACATTGGAAAAGAACAGTCCTTCTTATGCATGAAGAGAACTGGAACACCCCAAGGTAAGACACTTGGTCTAATGAAACCCTTGTCTAAGAGATCTTTCAGCAGCAACTTCAACTCTTTTAGCTCCGAAGGAGCCATACGATATGGAGGAATGGATATGGGCAGAGTATCTGGGAGGGTATCTATCCCAAAGTTTATCGCCCTATCAGGGGGGACTCCGGGAAGATCCTCAGAGAAAACATCTAGGAACTCATTCACAACTGGGACAGACCGGAGAGATGGTGCCTCAGCACGATAATCGTGAACTCTGACTAGGTGGTATATGCACCCTTTGGAAGTTAACTTTTTGGCTTTGAGATATGAGAGAAACTGACCCTTAGGAAAAACTAAGTTACCCCTTCATTCTAGGAATAGTTCATTAGAAAACTGAAATTTGACTACTCTGGTTCTGCAATCTATGGAAGCGTAACCGACATGAAGCCAATCCATGCCTCAGATGACATCGAAATCTACCATGTCTAGCTTAACTAAATCAGCTATGATTTTCTTATGATAAATTGATACTGGGCAACTCCTATAAATTTTTGGGCTAAGATGGACTCTCCAATAGGAGTGGAAGCACTAAAAGGCTCAAGAAGACATTCTGGACTGACCCCAAACTTCATAGCCACATATGGAGTTATAAATGACAATGTCGCACCTGGGTCTAACAATGCATAGACATCATGAGTAAAGATTTTGACTATACTGGTAACCACATCTGGTGAGTTCTCCTACTCCTGTCGAGTGGCCATAGCATATAAGTGGTTTGTGCCCCCGCTGGTTCCTTGTGTAGTGCCCCTCTGAATTGGCTTACCCTGCAGTGCTGAAGAAACTGATTGTGATATGTTATCTCTCATGTTCTGCCTTTCCATAGGACAATCCTTCAAGAAGTGTCCCCCCCGACCACATCTAAAACAACCATTTATGCTCATAAGGCACTCTTGTGGATGAGATCTACCACACTTACCATAAACAGGATAACAATTTGATCCTTGAGCTATGCTACCCTGTGACTAGCTACCCGAGAACCTGCGATTCTATGATCCTGCTTGTTCTTGACCCTCGTGTAGGTGCACTAGTAGATGAAGGTGCTGGTTTGGCTGCCTTATGCTGAAAGGATGGGTGATTTCCACCTCCAGCCCCTCTCTTACCTATCTCCTAGCCTGATGTCTTGGCCCTCTTTCTCCTGAACTCTTCCCTATCCTACATTTTCTCCTCCTCTACCTGCTGCACATAAGCCATCAAATGGGCTATGTCTATATCCTCAATCAGCATAGCATTCCTACCTTCTCTCTTAGTCATCCAAGAGAGTCCTGACACGAACAGGTCTATCCTAGTACGCATGTCTGCCACCATAGTTGGAGCATAATAGGACAGTTGGGTAAACTTGAGGCTACACTCCCGCACACTCATATTCTCTTGCATCATATTTTGAAATTCCCTCACCTTACTTGCCTCATCTCTCTGGGAAAGTACTGTCATAGAAAGGCCTCCTCGAACACTGCGCAACTCAAAGCTGGTGCCCCTTCTGCCTTGCCTCCTTTCCACTGATCAAACTAGAGTCCAGTTACTCCCTTGAGTTGGTAGGCAGCCAACTCAACCCACTCAACATCACATATGTGCATGACCTGAAACACTTTTTCGATCTACTCAATAAAGTTCTCAGGATCCTCCTTCATATTTGACCCCGTGAATTCAGGTGGGTTCATCCTCAGGAACTCATGAACTCTGGCGGTATCTGACCCATCATTCCTACCATCTCCCTAGCGACCTCCCTGAGTAGTGACCGCCTAAGCCAAAGTCTAGAAGGCCTGGGGGAGCTCCGCATTGGAGATGTCTGCTTGCTGTGGTTGCTCAACCGGCATAGTTGGACATATACGTCCCTCAGGAATTGGGCCA
Source organism: Solanum medicagineum (assembly GCA_026153255.1). NCBI lineage: Eukaryota > Viridiplantae > Streptophyta > Magnoliopsida > Solanales > Solanaceae > Solanum > Solanum medicagineum. The sequence goes on from JAPFFP010106144.1 coordinate 9,955, forward strand.
GGCTAGTTTGCATTTCTCCTGAATGGGCACCATCTGCCCCTTACTGGTCTGTTTGCTCCGCATAGAGGCATGATTTGGAAAACAAGGCGCAAACGCACGAGTTAGAAGGAGGCTGATAGAGGTAAACTCTAAAGCACAAGGGTGAAATAACAAATGATGGTGACTCTTCCTAATGCCCTGTAGCCTCCCTATTATAGATGTGGCATGTTTCGCACCCATAATACAGAATCTACTAGATGCGGTTCCATAGACTCCCTACGACTCTTGAACTCTGTGCTTTGATACCAAGTTTGTCATGCCCCGAGTTCACACCCTAGGCGTGACCGGCACCCGGAACCACTCCTGGTCCCTAGTGAACCACTTGGCCTGGCTACTTACTCAGAGGAAGACTTACGTTATCATGGAAAGGCTTCAAAAATGAAAAGCTAAGATTATCAAATTGTCTGAATAAACTGAAATGAGAAACACCTCAACAATAACTGAAACAAGCAAAAACTGAAGTATTTGACACATAGTCTATGGAATCTCTACTAGAATAGTCTGAAACCACTACCGGCATAGGCCCACGGTAGCCATTACTGAATGAAAATGCTAGAAAGAAAACACAATTAAAGACTCCATGCCTCTGACTGGGAAGAGGCCTCACCAGTAGTTGGATGATGTCTAGTCCTCAACAAAGCGGTTGCTGAGGAACTCTATCACTTGCATCTGCATCATAAATGATACAAGTCCTAAGGACATCAGTACGTGGAATATATGGTATGTAGAATGGCTAAAACGGGAACTCAAGTAAGGCAATATTTATCAAAGCACATAAATCATATCTCAGAATAAAATAACATAAGTAATAAGTACTCTGTATGCTGAAAATCTATATGTAAAACTTAACTTACTTTAACGTAGGGAGTTTTACTAACCGACAACCACCGCTATGAGCTTCGTGATGATATATCATCTTACTCATGCTGCCAGAGTCGTCCCATACATTGCTGGGCTAGGGGGACGAAACTAGGAGAGTGGAGCCATCCCAAACTGGGCCATCTCAGTGGCAAGTAAGGAATTGTCTTATGGTACAATTCTATCCTACACTAGCTATGTAGTAGGGGTGTGCACCGGTCTGTTTGGTTTTGTACGTTATCGGTTTGATTTATCAGTGTTTGGTTTTTAAATATGATAAACCAATAAGAAACCAATAAAATAATTTTTATCGATTTTTGATTTATTGGTTTTAAGTCTTTAACGATTCGATTTTCGGCTAACTCGATAAGAATGATAATGAGAATTCGCATTAACAAAAAGCAGATAGAGTACGAAAACTATGTTTACAAACTTGCAAAAGCTATAATTAGTTAATTACAAACTAAAATAGTAGAGTGGATAACTAATCACTTAAGTACTCTAAAGATTAAAATATGTAACATATTGCTATAGTATCCTATTATTATTAAATTAATAATAGTTAATATTTATGAAGGGGTGAAATACTAAATTACAATAATCTTATCGGGTTATCCGTTTTCCCAATAACCCAATAGTAAAAATCGATAATCCAATAATTTTTTTTCAAAACCATGAAAGACCCGATAACCTAATAACTCAATAACAATAAACCAATAACGTTTTTATCGGTTCAGTAAATTGGCCGGTTCGATTTTTGCACACCCCTACTGCGCAGTTTATGAGTTCAAGTTATGATTACTCTCACTCATATCGGTGCTCAATACTACTCTCAAAATAACTTTTATAATGCTCATAACTTCAAGAGTAAGACTTCTCAAAGTGCTTTCTTAATCCTTTGGGACTTAGCCGAACTTTAGCTTTTCTTAAACTTTTCTCAACTGGTCTCTTTCTTTGACTGAAAATGGTATAATTACATTTATCTCCAAAAACATATATGCATTCCTCAGCTATCTTACAAAATACAAATTTTAAATACTTCTTAGACATAACTCAAACTGTAAACTTTATAACTTTTCATGAAATTAATATAGGGTTCTCATAATTTCAACCATAGTTGTAAATCTTGTGTCAATATCGTAATTCAATAATAAAATAAGCAAGAATCATGATCCTTATTAAGAAAATATGCATGAACAGTATTTTGATGAAATTCGTTAGTAATGGAGGAAACTTTGATCTCAACTCATAATTATGATCTTGGGTAGAAACTAGTAGTTAAGGATACTAAAATAATAGTAGAATAACGTTTGGAGGGCATTACATACCTGAGAATTCAAATTCTTGGAAGGATTGAAGAGATTCTTGGATCCCTAGTTGGGTTCTTGATTCGGCTTTTCTTGAAGCTATTCTAATGTTAATGAAGAAGTAATGCGTTTTTATGAATTAATCATGTGAAAACCAACTAAATAAGGTTTAAGGAAGGTGGGAAAAGTCAGAACTACCCTTCCTTAAACAAAAGAAAAACTAATTTTTGTAAACAACATGTCCGTGTCGCGTCAAGGGGACGAACATGTGTATTTTTGCCTTTCTCGTGAAAATCAGCTTCTTGTCGAAAAACAACAAAAAACGTAAATATGGATCCGCATCCCTGGCGCGTTGCACCTTGGGTGCAGATCCTCACTGCCCGAAAATTAATCAGCGAAAATTTAATTCGATTCAAACATGCATATTTTGAAAAAGGATCATGATTCTTGTCCTAATCCCTATTTGTGTAGGAAACCCTTGTCCTAATAAATCCGAAAAAGGAATATTCCTTCTTGGACTAGGAAAACCTTTCTCTTATGAGTTTGGGATTAATTGGGATCTATATATAGGGTATCTAGTTAAGGATTCTAAAGCATTGTAAACTTCTTCTTTTCTTTCATAGTGGAAAACTCTCCCTCTCTTTGCGGGGAGGAGTAGGCATAGGCAAATCTCGTCAAATCTTTGTGTTATTTTTCTTCTGTATTTTCTTTGTTTGATTGTGCCTTAGTTAATCCAGATATTTCCGCAATAGTATTACTCCTAAAATCTTTTGAAAACAAGGCAAATAAATTGAAATCTGACAAATTATCTTTGAAATATTTTTGAAATAAAGAAATTATACCTTATTATGTACAAACCTAAAATGGTTTTTAATTTACGAGGAAGAAATTTAAACGACTTACGGGTTTGTAAAGCTTTAAAAGGAAAAAAAAGATTTATTACTATTTTCCTCTTTGTCCTCTCCTAATGGCTAATATCATAGAAAACATATATACTACTTTTTCTGGTAAAAATAAAATACCCTAAAAGTCACAAATTAAACCTAAATAATGAAAGAGTTTTGACCTAAGAAAGCAAAAACGGCATCCAACTTTTAGGAAGAAGCGTCATGGAAATGTCTTGTGTTCAAATCAGAATTTATGACCTGTCCTGGTGGAACAAGATTGTTTTGCAGGACGGAACTATTGTTACACTGCTGATCAGCAAAAAGAAGATGGAAAAATCTCTGCTTCCATTGTCCGAGTTCAGAGTTTTGATGAACTCCCCATCAATATCCCTTATTTGAATTGTGTCAATGGTTTAGTCTGCATTTCAGAACGATAATCTAATCAACCGGCCGCAATTTTAAACCCCAGTACAAGAGAGGTAAGATTTCTTCCCAAGCTTAGTGATGATTTTTCTCTGCAGTACTATTCATTAAGTTTTGAGTCTGAAGAAAAAAAGTACCAAATTCTTGTGATAACAAATCATGTTCATAAAAAATTCTAATTTTTCACTAATTTATATTTTTTTACTCAAATTTATTTTAATAAATATTTAAATCATTTTACAAGAAACATAGTACATAACTTGGAATATATGTGCAACACGTGTCGAGGAGCTAGTATATAGAGAAGAGGAAGCTCTAAAAGAAGAAACCATAAGCATTCAAATCAAAGTAGTAGAAAAGAGGAGTCTTTAAAGATGACACAAAAGGCAAATCATTTCAAAGGTATTTGTTTCTTTCTGTCGAATCTCTGTGCATTTTTCTGCCTGTTTGTATTTGTGTATGTGCGTATGTGTTCTCCCTTGTAACTCAGCTATCTGAGTTAGCTTTGACATACCTCGACTATTCCGTTGAATAGCTACTATCTCCAACTTAGACTCTTCGTAGGGGGCGAAGGTGGAGCCAGCGTACAAGTTACGAGTTCAATTAAATGTATTAATTTTAGCAAAAATCTTGTATGTGTTAAGAAATCTATTTAATATGTATAATAATTTTTTAAAACCCAACAAGTTAGTTTTTCTAGAATCCAGAACCTATAAACTCAAGATTCTAGATCCGCCTATATATAAGCACAATTTTTAAGTGCAGGGAAGAGAGTTGTGAGACATTCAAAGGAAATGAAATAGATGGATGTTGATGATGCTATGAGAATTCACTTGGAAGATGAAATAATTACGGCAATCCTCAGCAGGTTACTTGTGCAGTCTCTTTTTCTATTCAACCGTGTTTCAACGTCTTGGATACATTGATCTCTGAACTTTAGATAGTGAGGAAGAATCTCAATCTTGTCAAAAATAACTAAAATTCCCCCAAAATTCATCTTCTTAATGACAACCTTTCCATCCAATATTGTCCTTCTCTAGCATTAACTTCTTTATCGTCAGTTCAACAGGTTGACAATGTACAACAAGTTGATTGGCCTTGTTATGGTAAAGTAAAGAGTTGAATAATATATTATTGTTATGATGGATTGGCTCTTATTGCAGTCAACAAATATTATCTTCTTTCTAACATACTTTTGCTATGGAACCGCTCCACAAGACAATCAATAGACAGAATTTTTCACTGAGAGTAGATTTTACTTGCGGGTTGTAAATGATAATGGTTCCAACATACTGACTAAAGCTTTGCGAAGAGGGAAGTTTGAGGATTGTTGCATGATTGCCGAGATTGTGGTCTCCTCCACATAGTCGAGAGGGGGAGAATTATTAGGTTTATGAGTCTTTTTTCCTTTCCTATGTGGGTAAATTAAGCCCAATTTGAACCAACCCACTTTTGTCCATTGGCGCAATACTATGGGGCATAGATATAGAACTTTTTAGTTTTTATTTCCTAATCCACTAAAGAGTCTTTCAGCAGCCAAATATAAAGAGTGTGCAGATTTTTGCCCCAAAATTTTCCGTCATAGTAGTCAACTTCAAATTGCGATTTTCGCTTCGTTTCTTGTCCGATTGAAAACTATTCCTCTCATCTCAATATTTGACTAGGAATTGACAGAGTTGGATTTGGTATCCTATACCTTCTGTTTTTCATCCGTGAACAACAACTGCATTTTTTGTGTTGTTGCTCCTTTTTCTTCTCTAGTTTTGATGCTATCTTGTAGTGTTGTTGCTCATTGTTTGGCACTTGTTTTGTTACAAATTTTCGAGAACAACATTGTAACTCTTGGTAATGATAGTGGAGGATTTTGGTTCCATGGTTTTGTACTCTTTTCTTTGAAGGATTTTCCATGTAAATTTGGTGTTTCTTGCTATTGGTTTTATTCTTGCTTGTCACACTTGTTTGGTTGATTTATTTCCTGCCTTACCACCAGTGTGCTTGGGTTTGTTTGTTTCCTCTTGGTTCAAATTGGAAAGGGAAATTTTAAACTTGGGTATTCTTCTGTTGCTACCTCCCCTCTTTCCCAACATTCCAGATGGAAAGAAGACAATTTCCACATAATTAGTCTTTCTACATAAGAATAAATACTTTTGGTATAACTCTCCTGAGGAACACCCTTGATATCAAATTTTCTCCAACTCTATCTCGTGACATCATAACACATACATCAAGTACCTGACTTTAAATTTGCAATGAATAAAATCTTCTCATCACAAGATTTGTATGAGTATGTACTATTGATTCTCTTGTCGAGGGGTTCCACAGCAAACGTTTGACGTGGCCATGATAATGATATTCGTTAACCCCCATAAGAGCTAAATCATCGAAACAACAATATATTTGGCACCTCCTTGGTTCATCACTAGAAAGCCAATAAAATTGTTGCACATCCTCAACCAGGCTGAGGATAAAGAAGCTGATATTAAAGAAGAACAATATTGGGAGGACAGGTTGTAGTTAATTTACAAGACAAATTTTTTGAGAATTTTGGTTTTTTCTAGCATGATTGAGATGCTTCCTCACAAAGTCAAATTCGGAGATCAATGTCATCCAAAACTTGGAAAGACATTTGAATCGAAAAAGAGACCGCGCAGATTGATGAATATTTCCATAATCATTTCTTCAGGCAAGTGATTTCCCATATCTCCATCAGCATCCATCCCATTTGTTTCTTCTGAATGCTTCACAACTCCCTTACCTACAAAAACTTTTTTTGCTTTACATAGAGGTAGATCCAAAATCTTTACTTTATGGGATCTAGATCCTAGAAAAGGTAACTTGTTGGTTTTGAAAAAATTATTATACATATTAGATAGATTTCTTAACACGGATACAAGATTTTTGCCAAAATTAATGGATTTAATCGAGTTCGTAACTAGTACTCTGCTTCGCCCTCTATGAAGAACTTAGATAGTTTTTATTCGATGGAATAATCGAGGTACATCAAAGCTAACTAACATACCACTTACAAGGGAAAACACACACACACACACACAAATACAAACAAGCAAAAAATACACAAAGATTCAATAGAAAGAATGAAATACCTTTGAATAGATTTGCTTTTTGTGTCATCTTCAGAGCCTTCTCTTCTATGTTGCTTTGATTTGAATGCTTAGGGCTTCTCCTTTTAGAGCTTCCTCTTCTTTATACTTAGCTCCTCGACACATTTGTTTTATGCATATTCACGTGTATTTCCACACATGTATTCTGAATCATGTACTATGCACGTGTATTCCAATTCATGTACTATGTAATCTTGTAAAATGATTTTAATATGTATTAAAATAAATTTGAGTAAAAATTATAAAGTAATGATAAATTACAATTTTTCCTTCACTAATCAAACAATAGAAAATACTTTTCACTCACCAACCAAACATGAGAAAATGAGTTAGAAATCAATTTATTTTTTAGGAAAATATTTTCCATGGAAAACATTTTCCTCCATACCAACCACAACCTAAGAGTAAAATATTGTTCAATAGCATGTAGCGCTAATTTGGGCAAAATACTATGACATTGGACTTGAACCTCCACACTTTAACAGGCTCTAGGCCCTTTTTTCGAACTAACCTCAACAATGGTACGAGATATGATCCTGACCTTGACCTCATCCCTGAAGCATAACATGGTCCTCAATCCGATTTTGCCAACCCCTAAACTGAATAAGTAGATACACATGTCCTACGTGGCAAAATACACATAGGACACCATATAGACACAAAATTGTCATGTAGGACTAATATGTCTATTTGTTCAATTTTGGCAAAGTTAAAGGTCATAATAGTCAGGTAAAACCAAGTTAAGGGTCATGTTTAGGTATTATGCCTTATGTAATTAAGTCTCCTAAATAAGATTCTATCTTTTTTTCTGGCATTGTAGTTGGTCATGCCACTAAGCTTAAAGTAAAACTACAACATAGTAGAAGATGATTTACAATAACGCATTACACAAAAGTTTGGTTTCTCACTTCTAAAATACTTCATTCCTATCGAACAGTAGTGGTACAGTGTTAGCTGAATTGAGTCTTCAGAAGTGAGATTACACGGTTTCTTGTTTCCTTCAATATCCTAATCGGAGTTTAAGTTTCACACATCCTCAATATATAACATAACACGTTTCATGCTTTCAGCTCGAAATCCTAATTGGATTTCCAGTATCGCTAAAGAACTAGAATACAGAATCCTTATGAGAAGGCGAAAGAAGCAGCATGGCCATCAAAGGCACTACAGAAGAGTTAAATATTCAGGCATACAGTTAAGTCCCAGTTTGATCCTACATCTGCAACTGATTGAATGCTCTACGAAGCGTATTCTTCTTTCAATATCAATTGGTAGAATAAGCTGATATGGATTAGCTTTTGTTGAATATGTTAAATATCAACCATCTAAGACCCGTGATCTTACCCACACATTACCGTTAATAAAAGAACCATCTAAGATCTGTTAATCCTATATTAAGATGTCAAACAACTGGGTGATTTATAGAGTTGTAACGAGTTAGATTTCTTGTTCATTCATAAAAAATTGTAATTTATCATTCATTTATATTTTTTACTCAAATTTATTTTAATAAATATTAAAATCATTTTACAAGATTACATAGTACATGACTATGCGTGCCGAGGACCTAGTATATAAAGAAGAGGAAGCTCTAAAAGAAGAAACCCTAAGCATTCAAATCAAAGTAATAGAGAAGAGGTGGCTCTAAAGATGACACAAAAGGCAAATCATTTCAAAGGTATTTGTTTCTTTCTGTTGAATCTCTGTGCATTTTTCTTATTGTATGTATTTGTGTATGTGTGTGTGTGTTCTCCCTTGTAATGTAGCTATCGGAGTTAGCTTTGAAGTACCTCGACTATTCCATTGAATAGCTACTATCTCCAACTTAGACCTTCGTAGGGGGCGGACGTGGAGCCATCGTGCAAGTTACGAGTTCGATAAAGTCTATTGATTTTAGCAAAAATATTGTATTCGTGTTAAGAAATATATTAAATATTTCTAAGAACTTTTTCAAACCCAACAAGTACCTTTTCTAGAATCCAAAACCCATAAACTCATGATTTTGGATCCACCTCTATGTAAGCACAATTATAAAGTTCAGGGGAAGAGAGTTGGAAGCATTCAAAGGAAATAACTAAGATGGATGCTGATGACGCTATGAGAATCAAGTTAGAAGATGAAATAATTACAGAAATCCTCAGCACGCTACTTGTGCAGTCTCTTTTTCGATTCAAATGTGTTTCAGCGAATTGGATGACATTTATCTCCAAACCTTACTTTGTGAGGAAGCATCTCAATCATGCAAAGAATAACCGAAATTCCCAAAAAATTCATCTTCTTAATGACAACCTTTCCTTCCAATATTGTCCTTCTCTAACATTAGCTTCTTTATCGCTAGTTCAACTGGTCGAGGATGTACAACAAGTTGATTGGCCTTGTAGTGGTATAGTAAAGAGTTGAAAAATATATTATTGTTATGATGGATTGACTCTTATTGATCAATTTCCACGAGATCGCCGGCTGAAGAAGAAGACGAATTGGGAATTAGTGCAAAAGCCCTGTTCTCAGCTTTGGTAAAGGAAAAAATATATGAATGTATTGAATTATATTAATGTACAGTAATAAT
>JAPFFP010106154.1:0-19155 GCA_026153255.1 Solanum medicagineum
ATAGAAGTCAAGGCTTGAAGTATTAACTTTATATCTCAATTGAAATTAATAATAACTCGTATGCATGAACAATAATATCTCCAATCTAAACAAAGGATGAAAAAAATACGTTGTCATATCAACAACGAAAAGACCCCAAAAAGATTTAACATGTGCAAATGGTTTCCTTATTTATAATTATAAAATATAAAATAACAATAAGGGCACCACTCTCAATGTTTATAGATGTATGTATGTGTATATATATATTATATAAATATGAGTTATGATAACAATAAGGGCCTCATTCTTCATGGAGTTTTACTTTAATTCATGTAGTCACTGCCTTAACGGTTCCCCAATTCGAATTGGACGCAAACACGCATTATTTCTTACCGTTTGCGAATCACACGTCCTTCTTTAAATCCTTTTAGAATTAGGATCTTTGAACAATATCTAATTAGGAGTAAACCACCGCTTCTGCTCGTCTATAAACAGGGTCGAGCGTATTCTTTTTTTTTCCATCAACTTATGTTTCACGAAACGCCAATATCTTAATTCTCAAGCATCCGTGACAAGGTAAACATTTCCCTCTTTTCTTGTATCTTTCTTTTGTGTATATTTATTTTTTTTCCTCTCAGATCAATAGAAGACGTACTTATGCTTTGTGAAGGCTACACGATGAAGAATCTTTCAAAACACATGAATTGGGTCTTGAGGTGTGAAGGGATAAATCCACGCTCACGCCTTGAGATCACCGCTTTGATGTTTTACATTGTTCTAAATGTTTAAACATAGGGAACCAACAATACGAAGCTTTACCCTGTTCTAAATGTTTAAATATAGGGGACCAACAATACGATGCTTTCCGCTGTTTTAAATGTTTAAATATAAGGAACCAACAATACGAGGCTTTTCGCTATTCTAAATGTTTAAACATAGGGGACCAACAAAACAAGGCTTTCCGCTGTTCTAAATGTCTAGACATACGGAACCAACAATACGAGACTTTCCGTTGTTCCAAATGTTTAAACATAAGGGACCCCCAACTAGCCATACTATTTTATTTTGATTCTTGTTCCCCTTTTTGTTGTGTGCTATCATTGATGAAGGATAACACTTTTCCTTTTATGCAGCTTGAACAATGGTCTTCTTCAAGTACTACACTTGCTCATCTTATGGACTCAGATACCTATTAACTGGATCTCAAGATAGCAAGGTAGAGACCAAGCTTTTAGTCCGAGATCCTCTAGTTGGTCGTTATGCAGATGCGTGGATACAATTGAGAAAGACACTTCATAAGGCAGATTGGACCTTTGAACGCGTCCACAAATCTAACAAAGCTTCCAAGGTATGGTATCTTGAGACACCAAATCTTCAAGGCATCAATCTTGCGAGCACTCTTCCAAATTTAGGGCATCGCATGATCCAAGAAGGGTTACGTTAGGAGATGAAATCCTATTCGAGGGTGAATATCATTGCATCTCTGGCTATTGGGAATGGATAGAAGATGTCCTTAGCAAAAATGGGCAGAGCTTGAATGATGCTAACCTCTGAAATGTTGTAGTTGTTTCTCTTTTTACTTATGATCGGAACTCTAATATCGTGCAAGCCTTTTGTGAGGCTTGGTGTCCCCAAACAAACATACTGGTTACGTCTCTCGGAGAAGCATGTATATCTCTTTGGGACTTGTATATTCTTGGCGGCCTACCAATCAATGGGTGTCCTTATGAAGAAGTGATACCTAATGCTAAAGAGCTTACAGGTCATGATGCGAAAAAGGATAGATTTCTTCCTCAAACTAGTGAGTATTTATTTTTTGCCTTCCATCATCTTTGAGAGAAGAAGGGTGACAGCTCGGGGATCTCTTTCACTGATTGGATACAATTTTGGTGTAAACAAGATATCAGCATGAGTTAGCTCCCCCGAGAAGATAGAAGAAGGTTCAATGCTTAGCATCTACGCATAACCCGACAGGTGACATATCAACAGAGGTGAGCACATGGTTAAGCTCTCAACAGACGACATTTTTTATGCTTGGAGCAGAACACCAAAAATATACAACTTATTTGGCAGCTTTCTTGTCATATTGGTTATGCGTCTTTGTATTTCCCTCTGAAGGGGAAAATCTTATTCGGCCTGAAACTTTTAAGATGGCAAGCTTGATAGAAAGTGGTCGCTAGCCTTGCAGTCCCGGTCTTAGCGAGCATCTATCGTGGCTTAAACAAGATTTCAAGTTCTTCCCAATTGGATCGCATTAAGTTTTCTTTCCCTATCCATTATGTTTATGGTTGGCTTGCTCATTATCTTAAGACACATTATCCTCTTGCTAGTGGACCTTCCCTCCCGCGGATGACGATATATTTTGGCGAGGGTGCTGCCAAATATTTTGATGAAGATGAGGTATGAAAACGCGTCAATTAAGGTGAAAGCCTTGTGTGGACTGCGACCATGCTTACTAGGCCTCATCCAACTTATTATGTTGATGATAACAAAGCTTCATAGTTGGATTCATTTTATTTTATGAGCCTTTGCTTTAATTATCTTACTTTAAGGGAGGGGGACTCCTTCCTTATCGAGCCATACAGTCCCCACCGATTTAGTCGACAGTTTGGGTTCCATCAAGATACTCTTGGATATCTAGAATATGATATTCGTGTTGAATCTCTTGATGAGGGGCTTAGGTATTGGAGAATATGCATCTCGCATACTACCATGTCATTACTAAACTAAAATAGCTTATTCAATCTTGACGATTGCTTATCCATAGGCTATTATAGTTCAAGACAGGCCACTATGGTGAAATTGGTAGACACGCTGCTCTTAGGAAGCAATACTAATGCATCTCGGTTCGAGTCCGAGTGGCGGCATACCATCTTCTAAAAAGGATAAATAGATCTTATAATGAATGCAAAAGCTCTATTTGCCTCTGCCATTCTATGAGTCTCTTCCTTTTTGCGTATGGCATCACCACTTCGAGCAACATTTCCTCCTGCACTTGCTTCTGCAAAGAGACTTTGCTCCACTCGATACCTATCTTGGTGGGAAAAATCTTATGGGAAGTTTCTCGAGGATAATCAGGAAACTTTGTTAGAAAGGGTTGGGCCGAACTTCACCACTCTTTTAGGGAACAAAGGTCAAGACATCGGAGATGAGATCTTAAAAGTTGATGCCCCACTTGCCCCACAACCTCAAAGTATGAGGCTCAAGTCCTCTAAAGGGTCTAAGAAAGAAGTAGCCCGTGCTCCTACCCCTGCAAAGAGACACCCCTTAATTCTTCCATCTACCAAGCAAGCCTCTCAAGAGACCAGCAAAAGCAAAAATGGGGACAAATGTTGGAAGAGGAAAGGACATGAACCAATTGCACTAGAGGCTATTGAGTTGGAGATTGTGGAAGAACAAGGCATTGATGGTCCTCCAAAAACATTAGCCATTCAAAGCGAAGAGGTTTTTCCTTTTGACCACAAATCCCTCTTTTTTCTTTAAATGAATTTTAAGGACAATTCATGGTTAACTAATTTGCTAATTCTCTTTCCCTCCCCTTTTGTGTAGGCGAATGTTGTTGAGCATCCAAAGGAATTACTACAAGAGAGGCCGCAAATTAGCGCGGAGTCCGTCCCGACATCGAAACCTGAGGCAGAGTCAACTTTAGCTATTGAGCAAGAACAGAGAATTGCAATCACTTCTCATGATCAAACTTTAAAAGGGTTAACCCTCGATTCGAGCAACACTCTTCCACTTCATTCAAAGCTAGATTGGGCAAGTCTATTTTTGAAGGAAAAAACATCGTTTCAACTCATAAAAAGAAGTATATCTTGGGCCTTTGGGAGGAGATTTGTAGCAAACTTTCTAGAACTTCTCTAGACTCAATTTCTTCTTACAAAGAAGATATTTATGAGATTCTCCAAGAGATGAGTGAGACGCATCTCATAGATCTTTCATCACTGAAGCATTTGGTGGATTCTCTCTTTGAGCTAGCTGCCTCCTATGACCAAGAACGCTCCAATTTTGCAAATAGGGTGCATGAGGACAAGAAGCTGGAATTGTTTTCTATGGCCAAGGAAGTCTTGAGTCACTTAGAGTAGAGGAGGGCGAGAAGACTAAACATGCTTCTTCTAAAAGAAAGTCACTAAAGAAGCTCAAGAAGAAGTTAGCAACACTACAGGCGGAGCAAGAGGAACTTGAGGCTGCTATAGCTGCTGCCAAGAAGGAGATTGAGGAGGTTAAAGCCAAGATCTTAGTTGTTGAGAATGAAGTGTCCTCTTATGAAAACATGGACTTCTTGACGACTGATGATTCGACTCGCTTGGAGAATAGGAGAGAGGGCTTAGAGACTAGTCGTCAAGATTTGATCAACTATAAATTATGCTTAGATTAAGCTCCCTTCCCCTTTTTTTTTTTTTTACTTCTTTTCTTTATTTTCACAAGATTTAAATTGATATGTTAGACAATTTTATAGCAATAGAATTTCTCTAATTTTTTTGTGTCTTATATCTTGCATTTGTGGTTCTAACATGAAATTCTTCACATGTTTTCTTTTGCTGCAAGCTTTAATTATTCAAACTTAATTCACGTTTGGCACGCTAGTAAGTATGAAAATAATAAAAATCTCTTCTCTTTTAAAGTTTGTGCATTCGTCTTTGCAAATTTTATGCAACTTGATGCTTTAACTTACGAAATGGATAACTTTAAAGAATATCAACACAAAACTTGAGAACTTGAGGACCGTCACTTGCATACTTGGTTAATTGGACAACCAACTTAAAGACTTTGGGGACTTTAGCTTAGAGACTTAGGGAATATGAAAACTTTAACCTGCAAACTTGATTAAATTTAAAGACCTCAAGCATGCCATAGAAGGAACTCAGATTCCATAGGGCTTTGAGCCCCATAAGGAATCAATTAAGGGACATATAGTTTTCTAACACTTATGCAACTGAACTTAGAATACAATTCCAAGCTCCTACGTACCTCAATGAAGAGGATCAAGTCACAACGTAGTTCTGGGGGAGTTTTTTTTTTTTAGGGTGCTGCACACAGTTTATACTCTTCGGGCCAGGAGTATCATGCACTTTTATACTCAAATTCCAAGGACCATAATTTTCCTCAAGGGTAGTACTTCTTAAGGAAATTTGCATTTATAAGACCGATCCTCATGCCATCTGCATCGACAAGCTTGTAAGCTCTATTTGAGTAAACTTCTTGTACTACATAGCGTCCATCACACTTCGAGGTGAATTTGCCCCCGGACTTATGTGAAGTGATAATGGGCCTTCTTACTGCGAGAACTTGGTCTCAAACTTGAAAACACCTTGAGCGAACCTTTTTATTGAAGGTACGAGACAAACGAGCTTGATAGCATTCAAGATTTTGTTGGGCTTCTAACTTCTTTTCATCAAGTGCTTCTAACTCGGCAAGACACAGTCGAGCATTTTCTTCCTCAGTGAGCCCTTTTTAGATAGCCAGTCTTAAGATGGTATCTGACACTCGAGTGGCACGACTGCTTCAACTCCAAAAGCAAGCGAATATGGGGTTGCTTGAGCCGATGTACGATATGTCTTCCTATATGCCCACAAGGCTTCTTCCATTCTTTCGTGCCAGTCTCGTTTGGACTTAGAGACCACTTTCTTCAGAAGATTGCATAGAGTCTTATTGAATGCTTCGGCCAGACCATTGGCGGCAGCATGGTACATAGAAGATTTCCGCTGCTTGAAGCCAAAGAGATCGCATATCTTATTCATCAACTTGTTATCGAATGGCTTGCCATTATCCATGATTATGTATCGTGGAATGACAAATCGGTAAACAATGTTTACGCGAATGAAGTTTGCAATGTTCTCCTTCTTGACTTCTTTAAGACCTACAACTTCGTCCTATTTTGAAAAGTAGTCTATTGCAGCTAAGATGTACAAGTGTCCACCAGAGAATTTCGGCAGTGGTCTAACAACATCCAATCCCCAAGAATCAAACGACCAAGATGCAATAGTCGGGTGTAAAACTTCAGGCAGTTGATGTATGAAGTTCGCATGGAATTGACAAGCCTTGCACCTTCAAGCATAATCCAAGCAATCTTTAACCATGGTTGGCCAATAATACCCCATTCTTTTTATGTGAAAATGGAGCTTTGGTCCAGACTGATGTGATCCACATACTCCTGCATGTGCCTTTTGCAAAGCTTGAGTCGCTTCTTTCTCCCCCAAGCACCGCAAGAGCACTCCCTCAAATAATCTCCTATATAATGTTTCCTTGTAGTAAAGAAAATGAGGTGCTCGACGACGAATATCAGTCCTTCTCTTAGCATCTTCTGGAAGTATCCCATAACATAAATAGTCAATGATAGCTTATCTCTAGTCCTCTTTATTGGTTTCAGAAACTGCGACAACATGCTTAAGCTTATTCTCCATATGTTCGTCTTTGTCCATGGTGGTACTACCCATTTTTGGCAGATAGTAACTTGCGTCTGATTAGGAAGAGTAAGGGTCGAGGCTAGAGTAGCTAAGGCATCCACCATTTTATTTTCCATTCTTGGTACATGTTGGAGGGTTACATCTCCAAGCCATCCTATCAATTTTTGAGCATAACAGTGATATGGGCGCAGTTCAGGCTTCTTGACCTCATAGGTCCCCAAGAGTTGTCGAATCACCAGTTGAGAATCACCAAAAACTTGTAACTGCAATTGCTTCATGTAAAAGGCCATTTTGACTCAAGTATTAGTGCTTGATACTCTGTAACATTGTTGGAACAATGTTGTTTCAATGTGAAGGAGAATGGTAGGACTTCTCCTTGTGAAGTGACAAACACTACGCCTGCACCAGCTCCTCCACGATGGGTGGCCCCATCAAAGTACATTTTTCAAAGGGGATGGATTCCGATGGTCATTGCATCTTTGTCAGGAAGTTCATCAGTTAATTCCCAATTATCTGGTATAGGATGATCCGCCAAGAAGTCTGCTAACGTTTGTCCTTTCATAGCCTTTTGAGGGATGCATACAATCTCAAATTGTTGGAACTGAAGGTACCACCTTGCTAATCGGTCACTAAGGACTGGTTTCAACATAACAAATTTGCTAGGATTTGCTCTAGAAACAAGGCGGACAGTATGAGCTTGAAAGTAGTGCTTCATCTTTTGAATCGAAAAGACCAGCACTAAACACAACTTCTCTATTGGCGAATAATTCAGCTCATTTGGTGTCATCATTCTACTTAAGTAATTAAGGGCATTTTCTTTGCCTTCATTATTTTTTTGAGCTAGTAAGGCTCCCACAGACCTTTCTTGTGCCGTAATGTAAAGTATCAGTGGCTTTCCAGGTATAGGGGCTGCTAAGACCGGAGGTTTCGCCAGATAAACTTTTATACTTTCAAAGGCTTTGCTACATGTTTGATCCCACTTGAAAGAGATACCTTCTTCATGAGATGACTGAATGGTTGACATCTTCCAGCTAGATTTGAGATGAACCTCCTCAAGTAGGCTAATTTCCCTTGGAGACTTTTCAACTCATGAATGTTTCAAGGTTCGGGCATCTTTAAAATTGCATTAACTTTGGCTTGATCAATCTCAATTCCCCGATGCCACATATGAAGCCAAGAAGCTTTCCAGAAGCAACCCCAAAGGCACACTTTAATGGATTCATCCTTAGTTGATATCTTCGAAGCAACTCAAATATCATTCTCAAGTCTTTTAAATGGTCGTACCTTCTCTTCAACTTCACCACGAAGTCCTCAACATAACACTCAACATTTTTATGGAGTAAATCATCAAATATATTTTGCATGGCCCTTTGATATATGGCACTAGCATTCTTCAAACTGAAAGGCATCACCTTGCAACAATAAATGCCTTTAGGTATATGAAACGCCATGAGTTCTTCATCCTTTGGTGACATGCGGATTTGGTTATAGTCAAAAGAACCATCCATGAATGACATTGCCTCATAACCAGCTGTAGCATCAATCATTAGCTCTGGAATAGGCAGAGGGAATTCATCTTTAGGTTATGCATTATTGAGATCTTTGAAGTCGACATAAACTCAAATTTGGCAATTCTTCTTCCTCACGGGGACAATGCTTGAAATCCACGTGGGGTATTTAACTTCTCGAATGAAGCTTGCCTCAATGAGTTTGTTAACTTCTCTCTCATTCAACGGAACCAAGTCTGGCTTGAAACGTCTTTAAGCCTGCTTGACAGGACGAGCGCTGTGCTTGATTGTTAATTGATGGACTTCTATCTTGGGATTCAAATTAGGCATTTCTTTATAGCTCAAAGTGAAGACACCCCTATATTCTTTGAGTATGTTCATATAAGCCATTTCTTCATTGGCTTCTAGGAAAGCACTCAAGTAAGTTGGCCTCGGTTCTTCATCCGTGCAAGGTTAACTTCCTTTATGGGATCAATCGTGCTCTTCACTCCTTCTTCAAATTCTGGTGGAGCTTCTCCAGCATCCTCCTCTTCCTGTGGATCATTGTCATTGATTGATATATGATTACACCAAATAGTACCTCCTAACTCTTCATCAATTTTTAGTTGGCATGAGGCGTCATTCTCAATCTGAGTTGTAACATGACATGAGGATCCTACACTTTCTTCATCTTCGTTGCGCTTTTTGGTGTAAACCACAGTGTGAGCCTTCTCTTTTAGTACCTCTTTACATGAAACTATGAGTTCCACTCATCGCTTCATCCCGGAAGGAACTATGCTTTCAAAATCCTTTTGGATCATAGGTGAAGGAAGCATCGTTACTCTTAGGTAATTTCACCAATATTTGTTATTCTTCTTCTTCAATGGGCCTAACCACTCGAACACAGAAGTTCTTGCAGCAGGTTTGCAAAGTCGGTCAAAGACAAAAGGTTGTTTATTAGAAGAAACACACTCATCTGCTATAGTGATATAGTTATTGCTCGCCCTTCTTATGGAGATGTGCACCAGTGGCGGTTGGCTATAGCCTAAACCTTCACGTGCTTGCCTGATCGGTCCCTCCAATGGGAGTTTCCCTAGCCTAGACGACTCATCAGGGTTGTACCCGGCCTTTGCAAGTAACTTGTAAGCATTTGGATCAAAGCCTTCTGTACGTTTTGTAGGGAGTGACGTACCTTGTGGTGGATTTTGAGCCACAAAATTTCCCAAAAGCTTTGAAGATAAGTTTATTGCATCAATCCATTTTATACGAAGGGTCAACCCCCCCTAGCATATTCCCTCGAACATCAGATAACTGACCCTCCTCTTTCTTCACCTTTGGGACAGAACGGAGTGTAGGTGCTTGCTTAATTTTCAAGGGTATGGTCTTCCCTTTATTAGGACAAGTACTAGGCTCCCCAATTCGGCTTTGTCCCTCTCAATGGTCGCATTGGTTGCTTCACCTTTGAGCTTCTCAGGCTTTGTTGGTTTGATACCCTCAGCTTTACCCCTTTCACCACATAACTCTTCAAATAGAATTTTGCATCGGCAAAATGTGACTCAACCTCAGTGAAAGGATTATTGTCAACAACTATCTTCCTTTCGATTCCGTCTTTGAGGTACTTCAAACATTGATAGTAAGAAGATGAGACAATTTTGTTCTTGTGCACCTAAGGCCTTCCAAGCAATATATTATATGAAGTCTTTGTGTCAATCACATGCACCCATGCACTTGTTCGCAAATTGTCCATATGAATTTCTAGCTTAATCGAGACTATAGACCTCTGCCCCCTTGATTGAACCCTTGTATCAACAAACGACTTTCGCTAAGCTCTTCGGTTGTGATGCCAAGCTCTTTCAACGTGTGAATGGGTAGAATGTTGACCCCGGACCCTTCTTCTATCAAAATTCTATTTATCTTCTTCTCTAGCACGTGACCCACCATATAAAAGGGTGATTGTGTAGAGTTTTGCCAAATAGAAGATCATCGTCAGTAAATGTGATCTTTGTGGAACATGCGTGTACTTCTTGAAGAGGGGGTTCCACAGACTTTTCAGAAGATGGTGGAGATGCTTTTGATGGAATTTCACCCGCCACTTCATCTTTGTTAGCAAGAGACACCTTCGATGAATCTTCATTCATTGTGTCTCCCTTGTCAGCACTGAAACAGGATGCCTCAATATTGTCTTGGGTGGCCTCCATGCAGAAAAAACTTGGTAAAAATTCCCTAAAGTTCACAAGACGTCGCAGTTTTTGGTGGTGATGCCTTTCAACTTTTGGCCCCTTTGGACGCCTGACGGATTTCTGCTTCTTTAATGTTTTCACTACCCTTTGTCTGATTGGTTGTTCAAGTGATCCTTTCTGTGGACTCATCTTATTGCGTCTCTGCCTAGTCACGAGAATCCAAGCTTCATCATCATTTGTGTTGGTTTGGGATTTCTCTTGCTCTATTGACCCTTCTTCTTCGGGTGGACATATTTGGACTGGGTCAAGCGAGCCGAATACGATAGAGATTTGGTTAGAGCTTGTTTTTTCCATCATCAAGGACAATCTTCTTTTTTTTAACTAATTGCATAACCTTGTCATTAAAGACAAAACACTTTTCAAGAGGGTGGCTCACAAGTCTATGATACTTGCAATAATTTGGGTCATTAGTCTTCTCAGCTTCATCGGGTTGTTTCATCTCTGGCAACTCAACTAGCTTTAGCTCAACCAACTCCTCAAAAATTTCAGGAACATCAGAATCTAGAAAAGGGTATTCCTTTTCCTACATCTCTCTCAAGGTTAGCTTTCAGTTTGGACGCTCTTGAAAAGTCGTCTTTATACTTTGCTTCCTACTCTCCTTCGTAGTAAACTTCATAGGTGAGATATTGACATTCATGGACTCTTTGTTGTCATTCCTGAGCACAAATTTGCCCTATTTCTTGGGTTCTTGTTTGCCCTTCCCTTTGCGAGGATCATGAACAAGCATCTCATCTTTTCCAGCAGAAGACATGCTTAACTCCATATCATGAGCACGCGTTGCTAGATCTTCAAAAGACTTAGGTTTGATCCCTTGTAGGATGAACAGAAGCCCCCAGTGCATCCCTTGGATACACATTTCTATAGCAGAGGTTTTACTAGGTCTATCTTTGCAGTTAAGGCTCGCGTTTCGATTTATGAAGTCGATGACAGGTTCATCCTTTCTTTGGCGAGTATTTGTGAGTTCTACCATGCTCACTGTGCGCCTAGTGCTATAAAAATGATTAAGAAACTCATGTTCCAATTGCTCCCAACTGTCAATGGAATGAGGCTCAAGGTTTGTATACCAGTCAAAGGCATTTCCTTTCAAGGAACAGACGTCCCAGCGTTATTACATATCTCCACAAAGTGTGCAACATGCTGCTTTGGATTTCCTTTGCCTTCGAATTGTTGAAATTTGGGGGGTTGATAACCGACAGACATTCTGAGGCTATCAATCCTCGCAGTGTAAGGCATAACATACATATGGGAAGACTTGTGGAGATTTCATACTTGTCTTTAATGGTCCCCTAGATAAACTCCTTCAATTGATCAAGTGGGATCGTTCCTTCGGCAGTTATAGGCAGCTCTTTGATAGTCGGTGCTTGCTTCACAGAATTCTCAGCCTCTTGAACCTCAATACCCTTCCCTGGTGCATGGCTAGATTCTCCATCTAGTAAACCTTCCACCTTATCCATCAACTTATCGATGCGAGAGTCTTGGTGTTGCACATGCCTAGTCAATCCTGCCATCATCTTCACTAGGTTCTCAAGTTGTTCCTCCGTGGATGAAGCATTAGTTGTCATCGCTTGCATGACTGTTGGAGGCACAGAAGAGTAGCATGGATTATCATGGAAGTTGATCTTCAGGGGTCTCACATTACGCGACGCACATAGAGAAGACTCGTTAGATGAGTCATGGCCCTTCTTTGCGGTAGAAATCTTGGAACCGGAGACCTCAAGCAGAGCCAACGTTTGCTTAATCTTTTCAGCAACACTGCTTCTTTTTTCAGAAGCATTTACAGAGGGCCTCGCTCCCTTTTGGTTTGAAGAACCAAAATTAGGAGTTGGCGCGGACGACACTCGCAGTGTTTGTTGTCACAATATAGTAGCTTTGCTTCTTGTAACAACTCCAACACTTCCAAAAGTAACACCAAGGATTCCCTCCACTTCAACAGAGAACTTGGAATCAACAGCCTTAGAGGAAGTTGATTGAGAAATCTTCATTGAAGCCATTTCAGTATTCTTTGGTGCTTGAAAAATTGAGAGGTAGATACTGTCCCACAGGGCGTGCCAGAATTTGTAGACGATAAAATTCGCGTTGAGAAAATAATAATCAAGAACGAAAATATCGCAACAATTTGTAGTATTTGATTTCAATAATGTGAGTGTTACAATCTCTACGAATCCTCTGATTCGCCTTTTCAAGTGTAAATTCAAGGGCTCTGGAGCTTGCTTGAATTTGAAGTCTGTTCTTTAATTCAATCTTGAACTTTGATCTTGAATCTTAATTTTGATTTGATCTTGAGTTCAAGATCTTTTAAGCTTGTTCTTGAACTTGAAGGCTTGAATGTATGAATTCTTGAATTTGTAGAGAAATTGTGGCGTTTGATCTACTAGCTCTCTCTAGCTTTTTGTTAGAATTCTTGATGTTCATTCTGAACTATGAAGACCCATATATATAGTTGTAGAATAGAGGAGTCATGATAGAATCAAGCTTTCTCCTGGCCAATTAGATTTAAGTGACATGGCATGTTAGGCTTTAATGAAATGGACCTGTCATTTTGACACATGACATGATCCTATTGGCTTCTTTGTTTGACTTGGCATGCCAAATCATCCGACACGTGGCGTCAAGTGGGCTTCTAGGATAAGAAGATATTGGGCCTAATAAAGTGGGTCATCTTTTGTAGCCCAAATAAAGTGAATTTGGACTTTCAATTAAATCTATCTTTTATTGGATTTTAATTAACTAACACAATTATATTAATCCATATCATTTACTTTTGGACTAATGTATTTTGAATTTAATATAATTTGAATAATTTTATAAAATTTATATTTTGATAAATTTTATATGATTACAAGTAGTTTAACACAAAATTGACCAATTTTTTTCATTTTATTTTTAATAATAAAATAAATATGCTTGAAAACTACAAACACAACAATAAGGAAAAATATTTAATTAAAAAAACTATATTGTAAGAAACATATGAAGGCAGACATTTAAAAGTTCTTCTAAATTAATATTTTTATAAGGCACGCAAAAAGAAACAAATTTAGGACAAAATAAAGCAATAAAGTCATAAACAGTATTGTATTTTATAGTCTCGACTAAAATTATTTGAGAAGAATGCGATTATGGAACGTGTAAAATAATAAATTTTGTTCGATTAAAACACGTGTGGAGATATCTATAGTATCATTTTTTATCTTATTATTTTGTTGTCGTTATATGTTCAATTCAGGGTAGCACTAATTGTGCCCCCACAACAACATAATTTTTAATTTTCTATTCCATCAAAATTTAAATATGATACTTTTTCAATATCTGATAATTTTATATTTGAAACGTATTAAATAATATATATTCATCTAATAATTTTTCTTGGGAGATAAGAGGCAACATATACTCATATTACGATTTTTATGAAAATGAAGTTTACATGTTTGCAAATGGAATGAAATGTATTTATAATAAATAAAAAGTGAATAAAAATATTTAATATTTGATTGAGAAAAAAATTTAACGAAAAATAATTAATTTGTGTTGATTATAACATTGTTATATTATATATTTATATTTATATTTTCTATTATATAGAAAAGTCAATTCATAGACGACCAATGTCATATTTGTAATTATGCTTATAATTCAAGGGCAAATGATTAATAACAATTTAAAATATTTATTGATTTTCTCACTCCAAATTTCTATTCTAAAAAAAACACTTATACACAACTTAATTATAGAAATATCATTACAAATATATAAAAAAAATTATGCTTATCATACAAGGATAAATAATAAATATCCATATCAAATATCTACTGATTTGCTTAATTCAATTTTCTATTCTAAAAAATAAAAAAAAAGAAAAAAACAAAAACTAAACACTTACACACAACTCAATTATAGAAATATCAATTGTACTATTTTATTATCTATAGTTTTATGCTCATCATTCAAGGGCAAATGATTCATAGCCATTTAAAATATCTATTGATTTTCTCACTCCAAATTTCTATTTTTAAATTTTCTTTTTAAAGAAAAACACTTAACACAACTTCATTTATATTTTTTTAAATCACATAAAAGACTTAATCTTTATATTTTCTTTTAGATTCCTGGATTGTAGAAAAACTAAAATAATTATATCGCAAGCTTTGAGTATTTTTTGAGTTTTCAATGGTTGAAATTTTTTTAAGGTGATTGGCTTTTATACCTCACTTTCTACAATTGAATTGTGGTTTTTGATTGGTAATTTGAATAAACATTTGAAATTCTAATTGGTTTTGCATATCATATTTTTTAGCAGTATACTTTTCAATTAGTAAAACATTGTTAGTCCTCCTCCTTCTCCATTGTTACGTTGAAAAAATAATATTGTGTTGTGGCTTATTATACTTTTAGAATAGTTTGGTATCAATTTCGAGATTTCAATTAATTATTATTTACTCCCATTTTGCAGATATTCATCCTAAATTTCTTCATAAGATTGTTTCTAGAATGATTAAAAAAATTTCTGCTAAGCTGATGATTACAACTCTTACTTATAAGAAATGATGAATTCAAATATGCTAATGCACATATTAGAGATGAAAGAATCCTATAATATAGGAAAAAGGCATAAATTCACTCCCAAAATTGTTCCGAAAAGTTATTTACGCACTTCAACTATTTAATGACCTATTACACACCTGTACTATGACAAAATAAATTTTTTTAACCATTCGTATCCCAAACCCAGATATTATGTAGAGAGTGCAATGCACTCGCCCTCAACAGTCAATGAAACGGCGTAACTGCTAACAATTCTCACTACCCAACTACCACAAATACACACCACACCACAAACAGAGATAAAAGATAAGGCCTCAAGCTAGAAGCAGATCGGATCTATGTAAACCTACTATTACTTGTGAATGTTGGTAATTTGAATATCAATTTCCCATTTTATTTCACCCCACCATAAATCTGCAGCAAAGATTTCTTTGACAAATTCAATTGTAAACTCAAGTCCAAAAATCTCTCACACCAACAATTACTCTCAAAATTTCTTCAAATACTTGTCTCAGAAGGATTCGATTTTTGACCATAAATAGAACAAACAAAGCAGATTTAGAATTCGAATAAACTTTCAGAATTTTTTGGATTATAGAAAGTCCAGTTAGTTCAAATCTACGAGCCCCACCAACTATACATACAACAATTCTAATCCAGTCTAACTCTTCCTTCGTAACCGATCGATTAAAAAAAAATCAGCGAAAACAGAGGCTTAAACCGATCCAATTGATTCGCATAAATCGATGGAGACGAAAGGGCACTATTGTTGAAAACAAATGTGAGAGGGGCAAGAGTGAAAAAAGCGTTACTAGCTATAGCGGAAATGGAGGACAGAGAAACGTAAAAAAGGAGAGAGTGGAGGAAGAATGAAGAGTAAAAGTTTCCAATCAAGATCTGAAGAACACCATTTTGAACATTTTTTTTCATCATTTTTGGTTCTCTTTCTTCGAGATCTTGAGTTTCGCTTCTTCTTCTATACATGATAATTTTAATTTTAATATAAAAAAATTAATTTGATGTCATACGCGCTAACAGAGAGTGACAAAAACACGCTTGGGATTTGGTGTAGAAAGGGTCAAATAAATTCACTTTGGCAAAGTACATGTGTGTAAAAGGTCACTTAAATAGTTAAGGTGTGTAATTGACTTTTCGACACAACTTCAGGGGGAAATTTATGCCTTTTCCCCTATACTATATGAATAGCTATGTACATAAGTGTTGTGTCCTATTTTACAAGTTGTGTACAGAGATGACATATTCTGTTGTGTTAGTATGGAGCTTTTGACTGAATTCAGTCTAATGATTATGTTCTGATGTGTTAGTATGAAGATTTTTGATTGAGCTTAGTCTAATTATTTTAGTTGTATTTATAAAAAAAATGCATAAAAAATAACATGTTGGACCGTGCTGAGCGGAAGAGTTCTTATCTAGTAAAATATAAAAATAAAACAAGCAAAATATACTAAGCTTTTACTCTTCACGCATGATTTTTATCTTTGAATTTGAATTAATCAACATAAATAGCAAACGCAATATGAAATTTTAAAAAATAAAATAAAATTATAAATAGTAGACCTATAAGTATTTTGAGAGTTGAGTCAATTAAAGTGTTAAATGAGAAACTTATAGTAAAACAAAATTAACAAGATATGATAGTATGTTAGTGTGTGTGTATATATATATATAGTTTCTCACTCAGTAGGGTGTCAGATGCTCATATTGGAGCTTATTTATATCCAAATTTCGTGCTCGTAGAGCCCCATTTGAAAGGAAGCACTTCCTACTAATAATTTTTTCATTCCAGGGCTTGAACCTGAGAAAAGCAGCCCCATCCACTACATCACATCCGTTAATGATAGTTAGTATATAATAACATATTATCTTTAGTATGACTTTTTTTTTGCAAATTTAAATTTAATCGAATTTTTATATAAATGTCAAACACTAGATAGAAAATTTAAAAGTATGATATAATTACGTCATACGTATAAATAGTATATATAAACATTTTGAGATTTTTGGGACCGAAAAAGGAAAACGAGAGCTTTCTCTTTTCTGTTCTGTATTAAAAAAAAAAAACTGAGTATAAATATATTTATACATTAATTTTCGGTTTGTGTTTTCAATTCTAATGCGTTGAATTTAATCCAACAATTTCCCAATTTTCGGCGATTTTTTTGGGTTTGATTTTGGGTGTGTTGGGATCCGGCGTAAAACTTAGATCGTGCCGGTTTTGTGCTTCAATTCAATGCAGAAATTGTTTTTTTTCTGCAATTAGTTGAAGTTTTGAGGTCGGATCTGGTACTTGTTAGCTGGATTTTGGAGTTTGATTGAGCGAAATTTTGTTAGGATTTAGGGTTAGGATTAGTTAGATGGCTTCGAATCCTCCATTTTTAGTGGAGGATCAGACGGATGAGGATTTTTTTGATAAATTGGTTAATGATGATGATGACGATGTTGGTTTCAATGTAACTACATCGTCAACGGCCCCGGGTTTGGGTGCGAGCTCGGTGTATATTGATGGAAATGAAGCTGATGACGTTAAAGCTTTTGCTGATCTCAGTATAAGTGATGATGTTAAAAGTGGAGTTGGTGGTGGTATAAGTAGTGATACTGGGAAGGAAAGGGAGAAAGTAGATAAAGGTGGTGATAGCAGTGTTAAACCGGGTTTGGTAGTTGAGGGGAATAGAGAGAAGAGTAGTGGTTCTTTAGTGTCATTGACTTCTGTGGGGTCAGATGGTTTACTCGAATCCGGCATTGGTAATTTGGAGACTGTGGTAAGTGATGGCAAAACGGAGAATCAGACTAGTGGATCGAGCATTTCGGGTGTGAAGGAAGTTGGATGGACTGCTTTCCATGCTGATCCAGTTACCAACGATGCTTCTGGCTTTGGATCCTACATGGACTTCTTCAATGAATTGGGAGATAGTAATGGTGATGCAGCAGGAAATGTGGGTGAGAATATGAATAAGGGTTCAACTGTTTTGCCCGCTGAACAGGTTCATGACACAAAACATGTTCATGAAACAGCATATTCAGAGAATGCTAGTTCCTTAACACAGGGTCAAGATTGTTACGCCCATGATGCTACTGCAGAACAAGTTGCAGATGGACAGGATGTAAATAGTAGTCAATATTGGGAAAATCTTTATCCCGGATGGAAGTATGACCTAAGTACCGGGCAGTGGTATCAGGTTGATAGTTATGAATCAGGAGCTAATGTACAAGGAAGTACTGATTCTAATTTATTTTCTGATTGGGCTGTTTCTGATGGAACGCCAGAGGTTTCGTACCTACAGAAAACTGCTCAGTCAGTATCTGGCAATGCAGCTGAGAGTGGTACGACTGAGAGTGTTACTAATTGGAATCAGGTTTCACAGGTGAACGGTGCTACTGAGAATGTGGGAAACTGGAATCAGGCTATGCAGGCGAGTGACAATCGAGGGACTGTGACTGACTGGAATCAGGTGTCACTGGCTGGTGATGCAGGTGTTGTCACGACTGACTGGAATCAGGCTTCACAACTTAACAATGGGTATCCGTCACATATGGTTTTTGATCCTCAGTACCCTGGTTGGTATTACGATACTATTGCACTTGAATGGCGCTCTCTGGAAAGCTACACATCGTCTGCTCAATCAACTGTTCAAGGTGAGAGTCAACTGGATCAGAATGATTTGGCTTCAGTCCAGACTTTCTCTCACAATAGTGAGCAAAGGAATTACGGTGCATATGGGCACAATGACAATAGTAGATTCCAAGAATTTAGCAGCGGCGAAGGAGATTACAACTGGTCTGGCTCTAGTGAGCAAAGGAATTACGGTGCATATGGGCACAATGACAATAGCAGATCCCAAGAGTTTAGCAGCAGTGAAGGAGATTACAACTGGTCTGGTTCTTTCGGCAATTACAATCAGAATCAGCATAGCTCAAATATAGGGAAAAATGAAAATGTTGCAAAAAGTAACATCGTGTCAGAATATAGGGGGAACCAACAATTAGAGAACAACTACAACCCTGATTTTTCTGCAAGCAGCCACATCAATAGCCAAATCCCTAATCATTATGATGGAACAGTTCCATGCTATGCAAACACAATTCAAAGTCAAAATGACAAACGTTATTTCTCTGCTAGGGGTTTGGGTCAGCAATTTAGTCAGCCTACACTCCAGCATCATGAGCATAAGCATGGCTCAAGTGATTATTATGGCACTCAAATCACAGCCAGTTATTCACAACAAGCATTTCAGAGTGGCCAGCAGTTTGCTCATGCTCCCACTGCAGGAAAATCATCTGCTGGCCGTCCGCCACATGCTTTGATTTCTTTTGGTTTTGGTGGAAAACTGATTGTGATGAAAGATCACAGTTCTTTTGGGAGCTCATCCTTTGGAAGTCAGGTTTGTGTCAAATTTGTTTTGACTTTTGTCTTTCCCTGACATTTTTGGTTGCAGTACTCTTACTAATGATTGAAAGTCTTTGTGCATGATGGGTAAAGAA
>JAPFFP010106174.1:0-19154 GCA_026153255.1 Solanum medicagineum
CTTCGGGGCTTGTATATGTTTAGAGTTTATGTTCATATTGTATAGTTGGTTGAGGCGGGGCCTGTCCCGACCCTTTTAAGATGTTCTTCTTTACTTAGAGGCTTTGTAGACCATGTACAGAAAAAGTGAAGTTATGTTTCGTACTTTAGACACCGGGGCCCCAATGGCCTAGTCATATGCTTTCCCGATCGACTTGTTATCACTGTTTATCTATTTTAAAGCATGCTAGAGGTACGAATCCCATGTGACAAGCCTAAGTAAACGTATAGTATGAGTTGGTTCTCCCGGGCCTTATCGGCAACGGGTGCCAGTCCACCCTTACGGGGAATGGGGTGTGACAGCCATGCGCCCCCAATTCTCCTTTTCTCTTCCATTTTTCCCTCACATTACATTCTCTCTCCTCGACCCCTTCTTCTTCTTCACCTTCATCCCCAAACCAAACCCAGAAAACGCCAAATCAACCGATTTCCCCGACATTCACCTCCAACAAACTCCGTACATACGTGTCTCTCCCCTATTCCCCGTCACTCGTTCGTACGTCGTCCATTTTGAAATCAAAACGTGGTGCATATCACAATCATCGATTGAAATCGATGGCTGTGATATGGACTTGTGGATGATTCCCCAATGATGAGAAAGTCAATTTCGAATTGAAACTCTAAATTGCCCTCTGATTTCCCCCCATCTGTTACCCTAATTCAAGACCTATATTCTTCCCCAATTTTGGGAGGCAGCGGTTCTTGATTCGAAAACCCAACAAAATTACTCAATCAATTTTCACAACATTCTTGAGAAAATTCTTAGAAAGCGCTCCTTTAGAAATTAAGAAGCTGTTAAGGTTCAAAGAAGCTCAGAGACGAAGTTTTTTTTTGGGTGGTGAAAGTTCCTTCAAGCTCTCTTGTCCCAGGTACCTGCCCTTGAAAAGGTAACACTTTCATCTCACTCATATTGGTTTCATTTTAAGTGTCATGCTTGTGTTTGCTCTGTCTGATGCTTTCTGTATCGTGACTGGTTCGAAGTTGTGTTTTGTTATTATCATGTGATAAGACATTTTCAGTCTTGTTTAACTGTCGAGAGTCTGGATTACATGCTGACTCCATGTTTCTTGTTTGTGGTTCCATGTTCGATTTCAAGCTCTTCATTCAAGTAATGTTTGAAATGTTTCATTTTCGTATCTCATATATTAATAGTTAAATCTCTGATATGAGCTTGAGTTTTCTGTCGAATGATCTCGAAGCCATGAGTATATATTGTGAAGTCTCTCCCCATCTTGTTTTCTGTCCCTACATCCCTGCTTCAGTATACTGCTTCCAAGCATATCAGCTCCATTTTGGCCGTAATTTCATCTTAAACTGAGTCCATCTTGCCTGCTCGTGTTGGTTTGGTTTGGCTTTATCCGCATTTGTTCTTTTGCTTTTTGAGGTTTAAGCTATAGTCTTTCACCCCATTTCAAATTTCTTTGTGACCTGATTGTTTGAGATTGTGATATATGCTATCCATTTTTGACGTTCCTTTGCTATGTTAGAGAATAAATCAGTGTTTAAGCCCATGTTTATACATCTGATAACTGGTTGCCTAACTTCGTAAAATGAGTGTTATTTGGTTTGAGTCATGTAGGAAAGCTTCGGAGTTTTTCTTTGAGTCTGTGATGCCATTTTTCTCTTTTTTGTTCTATTCTAACACTGTGAACAGACCTTCAAGTCTTTTAAAATGATGCATGCCTTTGTCGCATTAAACACTGGTTAAAAAACGCAGGACATATGATTTTGCTCTCTGTTTGTGCCTTCTCATTTCAAGTTCTGTCTATTGTTGGGACAAAACAGTATAGTGTGGCTTTAAATAGTGATAGGTTATACCTTGGTTCCATTCTAGCGTGAAGTCTGGTTTCTATTAGTGTTTGAAGGGGTCGAAATAAGTTGATCTGTCCTACTGACGTATGATGTTTAGTAATTCATTGTGATTTTAAGAGTGTTATGGTCTTATGTGTTGCCCTACCTTTCTTTGAAGTCTGGTGTCTTTCCAGCATGTTAAAAGGTAAACCTGTTTTTTAACTTGCATAAATAGTTGCTGGTTTGTTACTGTCATATTGCTTTACGATAGATGCCACTTCATTTAGCAAGTAAGAGACTAGCTTGTCATGCTAGCATCAGTGGTTCGTGACAGCTATTGTTACTTTCTTAAAATTAAACTCCTCTCTTATTGTTTGGAATTCTTCCTTATTCCAATCAATGTTTTCAAATAGGTCAAGTCTTTAAGCTACTGTTTTGCTAGTTTCGTCATTTTTCTTCTTGCATTTTCCTTTAATGAACTACCTATTGGTTTAGTGTGAATAAAGCTTCCTAGAGTTTTAAAAGGATCAACTGCTTAGCTTGGTTGTTTAAAGGCTGATTTGTTCTCATGTTAGAGCTTCATGGCTTATGACATTTGAGTTTGCAAGCTATACTAGTTCTTTTAGTTGAATGTAGGCTGCAAACAAAGAAGTATATTTTCATGCCTGCCCTGCTCTATTTCTCATGAATCTGATGCTGGAATTTTATTTTCATTCTTGTGAACTTGTTATCAATTCTTTCTGTTAAAATGTTTGTTATTATGTTCACTTAAGCATTAGGATACCCCTTTCTGAGGTCCAGTCATCCTCCCAGTAACTTGATAAGGTTAAGGTGTACTGATTTGTTCCCGTTTGCTGCATAATGTTACAAATTTGCTGTTGTTCGGTTTCTTCTGATTCCTGCTGGTCTCAGGAAAGTCACTCCTTACTCCGTATGCATGAGTTATATTGTTTCTATTTCTCTTAACCTATAGACTTTCACTTACATCCTCATGGTCACTGACCAGCCTTCTAAAATAGAATTATCTGAACTAGTATGTTATTTGTGGATTGAAACCTTCTTAGTCCCTTTACCAGCGAGCATAGTTGCTGACTACTCCCTTTCTTTCTTGCCTTTTACTTTTTAAGCGAAGGGCACCTCTTGTAACTTATCGAGTCCCTTATTAAAGAACCCTTGCTTTGGTTGTTAATTGCATTAGGCCCAATGGGATGTGTGCATACAGAAAATGCCAACTTCATGTGGTGATTAGACCAACGCTGCTATATGGGGTGGAGTGCTGGTTGATTAAAAATATTCATGTCCAGAAGATGCATGTCGCAGAGATGAGAATGCTGAGATGGATATATGGTCACACCATAAGTGACAAGGTTAGTAATGAGGCAATTCGGGAGAAACTGGAGGTGGCCCCGGTCGGACATGTGCAGAGAAGGAGTATTGATGCTCCTGTTAGGAGGTGCGAGAGGTTGGCTGTGGGAGCTACTCGGAGGGGTAGAGGTAGACCGAAGAAGTAATGGGGGGAGGTGATCAGACGGGACATGGCGGAACTCGACCTCACTGAGGACATGACCTTAGATAGAAAGAAATGGAGGTCGCGAATTATAGTAGCAGGCTAAGTTCTTCTTCTTCTTTCTATTCTTCTCCTTCGTCGTCTTCTTCATATTTTTATTAGCATTTGTATTATTTTTACTACTATTATTCCTTTTTCTTTTTATTATTTTGGCATATATGTGTTAGTTTTATCATAGTTACTTACTGTAATGTGCGCACCTGCTGTTCCATTACCTTCCCTTCCCTTACCTTACCTTACATTCATTTGGTCATATCTAGTCTTTCTGCATATGGGTTTTGAGCTGAGGGTTTTAGGAAACAACCTCTCTACTTCTATGAGGTAGCGGTAAGGTCTGCGTACAATTTACCCTCCCCAGACCCCACTTGTGGGATATCACTGGGTATGTTGTTGTTGTTGTTGTTGTTGTTATGTGAATTCAAGCATGTTATTCTTGTTTCTCCATATGTTATGGTCATTTTAGTGTGAAAGTTCTCTTTATGTAGTAATATCTTTGTCCTTAAACATAATCTTGGATATGTTTGGTTGCTTATACGTTCTTTATTTTTTCTTTGTATGCGACTTTGTGTCTAGCCCCTTCGGGACTCCATCCTTGCACCTAGTGTCTCCCTCAAGTTATTAACAACGATATATATTTGTATATACGCTAATATACACTAGTATATGATGATGCAACAGGGAAAGGGCTAAAAGCCCATTATGGAAGCAACACCTGGATTTTGTTTAAGGGCCAGACAGGCCCAAGCTTAGAGTTAGGACAGGTGTTGGAAAATTGGGCTTGCTGAGCCCATCCTATTTTTGTGTGTTCTTGTGTTTTCTTTGCTATTATTTGTATTATTTGTTACTTGTTTTTTAGCTCTAGCTTTATTTGTATTATTATTTTGTTGTTAATCTAATTATTGCCCCAACATGTCTCCATTTTTTTAATTTCCATTTTTTGATTCTCTTAGTGTTAAAACTTTTCCTACGATTTATTTTTGGCAAAACTCTTGAAAAATTGGTTCAAATGTTGGTCAATCTTTGCAAACCTAGACAATTTTGCAAAAAATAGTCAATTCCTTCAAATTTAGTCGATTTTGCAAACATAGTCTTTTTTTTTAAAAAAACCTAGTCAAATTTTCAAACTTAGCTCGTTTTTCAAATTTAGTCAATTTCTTTAAAAATAGTCAATTCTTTCGAATGTAGTCAAATCTTTTTCAAATTTAGTCAATCCCTTTAAAAGTTAGTCAAACTCCCTATTCATTGGTCAACCGCAAGTTAGCGGCCATTTTGAGTGATTAACTTATTTTCAAAATGGAAATTGGACCTGAACCTTTTCTTTGTTATTAAAAAAAGATTTTTTTCTCTCTCTTTTAAATGTTTTGTGGCTTCCTAATTATCCTTAAAATTCGATGACGACTCTTTTAATTTTCGGGAATTTGATTTGTACTCAAAATTAATTAAGCATCAAATCGGATTTTTGAAAGTCAAAGTCTCATTTTTTGAATTAACAGAAATGACGACTCTACTGGGAATAATAGGTTCTAACCATTAGATTAGGATTAATTTGACTAATTATTTGGGTCGTAATAATTAGTAATTGTCTTTATTTTTCTATTTGCGTTTATTTGTTTAAATTCAATTATCATAAATTGTCATTCATGGCATATTTCCGCCAAGCGACATGTAGAATGCATTAGGTTAAGGGCGGTTAAATGATTATCCACGACTATCCCTTTAGAAAAACCCTAAATATTTCTTTGGAAATAGTAAATGAGCAATTGTTTTGCAGTCGTTCCATCGCCATTTACTATTTCACCCTGAAGTTTGTCCAACTGGGGTCCCAAGTCAAACCGAAACTAATTCTTAGTCAACCTAAGATAGAGCAAAACGAAATCCCTACTTCTAAGCATTTGCCTAAGTCGACCCAATATCTAAAGGATATTGGGCCCATTAGTAAACCACGAAAACGTGTCAAAGGTCTCCGACCCGATGACACATCATGTTATGTGGCTTTGAAAGGTGTATGTGTTGATAACCAATTATTGTCTCTCGGGGAGTGGGGGGGTCCTAACCAAGCCTTTTTATAGGTACGACTCGCTTTCTCAAATTCGACATGGTCGTGGAAGTACCCCACAAACTCCACCTATGGTGGAATGACCTCACTTTTGACCATAAAAGGGAATTGAACAAACACATGGGGTGGTTGACCTCACTTATGCAAATGCCTGCCTATCCGGAATGGATAGAGGTTCTCACCGGGTACTGGGATCCTGAAAAGATGGTGTTTCACTTTGGAATGATGGAAATCACTCCAACCCTTGAAGAAATTCAGGACGCCATTGATACCGTTGGAATGGCGGGTAAGAGAAAAGTTAAAAAAGAAGAAAGCATTTTGATTCTCGATAAGCTAACCGAGCGGCAAATTAGGGAGTATCTTAGTCTCAAGAAAGCTGACTGGGCATATGGATCGAGCATAGCCTTCAGAGATCTCTACGATCGCTTAGGTCACTCAAGCTTTTACCTAACGTTTAATCAAGAGTTCAAATCGTATCGTCAATGGGATGTCACGCGACCTTTGGCCTTTACCGTTGTACTATTGGGAGTCATGGTATTTCCTCAGGGCCCGAGGCTCAGCATCAATACTAGAATCATCATTGTCACCCATGCCGCCTTCTAGGGACACAAAGCTTAGGGAGTGACAAAGTATTATTCATTCGCATCAACCATTGTAGCCGGTATGTACCATGCCCTTGGGAAATGCAGAAATGGGCACCGTTATTTTCAAGGGTGTTATTTGCTCCTTCAATGGTGGGTAATAAGTCATTTGTTCAAGCGAGAAGGGACTAAAGAACTCCCCACATTGGACAATCACGATCCTCTCCTAGGGCTTTATGACAGGATGTATTGGGGTGAGTTTGAAGGGAAAAAGACCTGTGAAAGATGGGCCCAAATCTTTTCCAAGTTAGGAGAGGATAACATTCAATGGATGTATGATCGGTTCATTTCAAAAGAGGTCGTGATTTGGGGTCATAAGTTGCTATTTTTTCCACTTCCAAGAATTCGAGGTATCCGGCCATATGCGTCTCTTCGGGTTTTGAGACAATTTGGTAGGAAACAGATCGTACCTCCCACTATGCACATGAATATCTATGTATTTGATCATGGAGATGACAAGATCCCAAACATGGGTAACATACTGAAAGAGTGGAAGAAACCTTCAAGGCTGGCCAAAGAGACTATTGCTGAAGACTGATTTAATGCTGGATATGCGGATGGATATAAGGCTTGGTTGAAGCAAGATTTGCAAGGCCTGAGGTTCTCAGTTCGAAATATCTATCGAGGTTTAGAAGATACAGAATCACAAGCAAGGGCAGAGCTTGGGAGGGTTGAGAACTAAGCTAGAGAAATGCAGAGTCTTCCTTCGAAAACAGGAAGAAGATAAGCATATCATTGAGCATCTGACCCAAGAGTTAGAAAACTTGACAAACGGGACTTACAAAGATGGATTCTTAGATGAATGCCCATGGAGAAAGCGTCAGATATGAAACTTGGGAGGAGAAAAGTCGCAGATATGATGATTACTGGTTGATGGCTTAATACGAACTCCACAACATCATGGGACAATCAAAGAGGAGCAGAATGGAAGAAGGACCCTCAGGAGCATCAAGCTAGTATCTCCCTTGCGAGGGTTTATTTCCGATGTGTTTACTTTTATACCCTGCGTGGGTTTGCACTTTATCTCCCCTACGTGGGACGACTTTATGTTTATTTTTCTTGACCCATGCGTGGGTTTTTTTTTTTTATATATCCCCTGTCTCGGAACTGTTTCCCATTTACTTTCAAATTATTTCCTTCATATATGAGAATTTTTTTTTTTGGGGGGGGGGCAATATAATGGTCTGTTACGCATACACCTTTCAAATTTGTTAGGCCTATCCCCGACATAAAAGGGCCACCTGCATTTAGGACGCGTAATAACTGTTTCTGTGCTATTTGCTATAACTGTTTCTATAAATATGTTGTTTTATTTGGGTAAAATTCTAGCCCACTCCTTTTGAATTTTTTCTAGAATTCCCTAGGCACAAATCTCAGTCACTATCAAATATGCGACCAAATGATTCTTTGAGTCTCAAGTTTCTCAACAAAGTCAGAGTCCCTTAATCCACTTTTACATTTTTATTCTTCCATCTTAGGAAAGGTTGGATTCTTAGCCAGGATGGAGAAAAGCTAAAATGATAAGAGCGCTGAAGGCACATTGACAGGGGTGCTAGGCAAGGTCGTCCAAGAGGTCCTGGAAGATGGAGAAGTAAATCAAGCTACCAAGATGATGCTTGCTAAAATAGCTGAAGCTGACGAGGGAATGAAAATACCGAGGATAAAAGAGCAAGTCTGAGTAGGGCATGTCAAGTACTCTTAGAATATTTATCTACTCTGGAGGAATATCTTGGAAACATAATTGCTCGAAACACAGAAGTAGAGGTGGAATTCGAGGTTACCTTGGAGGAGATAACCAGGCCGTAGCAAGAGAATCCCCATTGTGCCTCCTAGGACTGAGCCAAGAGGTCGAGGGAGTTGAGGTTGAACTACTGAAAGAGTGATTTAAATCAAGTATGAAGAAGGAAATAAAAAAATCAGCAGAAGAAGTCTCAATAGAGACTTTTTATGTTTCTTAGCAATATTTCTATCCTGTATTTTTCATTTTTCGTGTAATGAAGTCCATTTGAACCAAGCTATCCCTTGTATTCTCGAACTATGTAGGGCCTGATTTCTCATTTTTGAGATACGTAGGCAGCCTTTTAGGCGCGCCCCTATCTTTCAAAAAGCTTATTTTTTTCCTATCTACATTATCAACACTGCAAGAAGACCTGACTCAGCGTGAATCAATCTTCCTGATCCATTATTCCTGAAGTCATATAGGCAAAGTCTTACCTATTTACCATATCTCGTGTATCTGTGGGCTAGTTTACTTTCGAATAAAATAACAGTTGTGGGCTTATTGATTTATCTGTGCTATCTTATGTTACCTATTAATCTAAAGGAACTAACATGCTTGCGTTTGAGTAATTTTTCTTATAGGTAATTTAGAATTGATCTGTGTTGATAAAACTGGCCGATCATCCTTATTTTACTAGATCAAAAGCTCACAAAGATCCCTCCCCTAACCAAAACCAGTGGGAAGGAAAAATGATAGACAACAATGATCATGCAAGCCTGACTGAGATCACTGTGAGATCCCATTATCGCACAACAAAACAAATTGATTGCACAATTGATGCAACAAATTGTTGAGATGAAGATGGAAATGAAGAAGACTCAAGAGTTAGCAAATTTGGCCATCACTGCTAGTCTTCCTGGTCCAGATGACGAGAGGCCTCCATTCCATTTTCCTTCTCCTAATCTATCTCATCAAGCTATCCCTATCTCAACAAATCCACCAATTACTCTTGCTCAAGCCTCTCCCGTCATTGACTTGGCTACCCCCGATGCAGGACATTCTAATCTTTTTTCCCAAGCACCACCCCCTCTCCAAAACCCAAATATTAATAGTGCCCAAGTCTGCAGTTCCTCTCAAATTCCCCACACTACCCACCCTAGATAATTCCTCTTGAAAACCAAGCTCCGGACCAATACAACCCACCTACCACCCAAATTGTGCCTCCTAAAATCCCCTTCTATCCCAATCGTTACCAATTCACAAATTCTTTACGCCACTTACTCTGAGGTTGACCATTACAAGGAGAAGGAGAAAGAATGGAAGGTCAAGGAGGAGATGGCCAAGTTGGATATAAGGAAGAAATTGCAAAAGCTATGAAGCAATTTCGCTATGCACCTGATGTTGCAGGGCTAGATTATGAGGATTTTTGCATTCACCCCGATCTGAACCTTCCAGAAGGGTTCAAAATACTGAAGTTTGATAATTTGATGGAAATGGAAATCCTCTGGCCCATCTGAGAGCATATTGTGATCAGCTTGTGGGTGTCAGGAAAAACGAAGTGTTGCTGATGTGGCTTTTTAGCCGAAGCCTGATCAGGGAGGCCTTGGAATGGTTTAACTCCCAAGAAGTAACCCAATGGGCCAGTTGGAGTGCTATGGCCAAAGATTTTGTTGAAAGTTTTGCTTATAATATCAAAATCGTGCCAGACTGCTATTCATTGGAAAAGATAAGGTAGAAGTCAACCGAGAGTTATCGAGAATACGCCGGTAGAGGATGAACGCAGCCAGAGTGCATCTACCCATGTCTGTAAAGGAGATTATCGAAGTGTTTGTGCGCTCGCAGTAGCCTGAGTTTTATGAAAGAATGATGTTGCTCGTTGGAGCAAAATTCGCAGATATAGTTAAGATTAGTGAGAATATCAAAGATGGACTCTAAACGAGCAAGATCACCCGTATATCAAATTTAGCCAGATCATTCGGGATATTGAGGAAAAAGAAAGAAGATGTGTCAGCTATCTCCAACGTACAAGACAAAAGGAGAACCCCTAGCAGCCACCCCAAAAAGTCCACACCCCCTAAAATCCATTTTCAACCTACTCCAAGTTCATTCCCGATCTTTCATGCTCAACCAGGATATCACACTCAACCCTCAAACTACCAAACCCCTTCTCCCTATTACCACTCCCCACAATAGCCAAACATCATCCCAAACTACCAATCTCCACTGCCAAGTTGCTCCCATATCCAAACAACTTATCAGAATCCCTCTACCAGTTACCCAATCCCAAATCCCCAAACCCCATCGTCAAATTACTAAGCACCACCATACCCAAGATTTCAGACCCCTGCACCCCCCATCGAAACCATCCCAATTACCATCGAGTGCCTCCACCTCCACAAAATAACTATAAGCCTCCTCATCCAAACGCAGATAAAAAACCCCCTAGAGTGTTCACTTCACTCGCCGAAAGCAAGACAAAGCCATTCAAAAGATTGTTAGTTGCAGAGTTGATCTAGCATGCCCCTCCGAGAGCCATAGATGCTAATTCTCGTAATCAAACTTGTGCTTACCACTCTAATAGTGTTGAACATGACACTGAAGATTGCATAAATCTGAAGCATAAAATTCAGGACTTAATTGATCGCGACATGGTCATTCTTCGGACTCTCACTCCCAATGTCAATAAGAATCCTTTACCCGATCATGGAGGGAACGTTACCGGTGTGATTTGAGAGAGAAGAAGATTGGTGTACAACTAAGAAGATAGTGCCAGATGGCACTGCATGTTTAGAAAAGAGTGTGGCATCTCTAAGTATCACTGAGAAGCCAAAGATGGAGATCCTGATACCTTTTGAAGTGATTTCTACGACACCGAAGGGAATTCCTAACAAGAAGGTTGAGATCGAGATTGTTGATGCAGGAAAATCAATTCAGGGAGCAGGCAGAAGAATCAAAGGCCGATAAGTGAAGCCGAGACGGAAGAATTTTGGAGAAGAATGCGGCCTCAGGAGTACTCTATCGTGAAACACTTGGAGAAGATACCTTCCCAGATTTCTATATGGGCACTACTAATGAATTCACAACATCTTAGACAGACATTAATGAGAGCATTGGAGGACACTTATGTGCATGTAGGAATAGACAGCGATAATCTGGTAGCCATGATAAGCCGGGTTACCCAGGGTCATCACATCAGTTTTGGCGATGAAGAGCTGCCATTCGAGGGAGCAATGCATAATGAGGCATTGCATGTTACAATCAAGTGTTGAGATATGATTCTAAATCGTGTCTTAATCGATGATGGATATGGACTGAATATTTTCCCTCTATCCATTCTCAAGCAATTGAACTACGATATGGAGAAAATCCAGCAGAACTGAGTTAATGTGAGAGCGTTTGACGGTAGCCGGAGATATGCACTGGGAGTAGTGAATCTAACAATTTGTGTGGGACCTTCTGAGTTCGTCGAACTTCAAGTGATGGACATTGCTACCAGCTATAACATGTTGTTAGGGAGACCTTGCATCTATATGGCTGAAGTCGTGCCTTCTACCCTCCACCAAATAATGAAGTTCATTTGGAATGAACGTGAAGTGGTTATTTATGGTGAGTGAAGCTATTCGAATGTGTATGCACCCATCATCGATAATGTTACTAGAGGATCAAATTTCTACATGGTTGAAATAGTGAATGCTATTGAAGACGACTAGATGCCGGGACCTCTTATATTTGTTGTTTATAAGATGATAGCCATAGTGATGTTGAGAAATGGGTTTGAAACCTGATTTTGGGCTAGGGAAGCA
Organism: Solanum medicagineum; assembly: GCA_026153255.1. NCBI lineage: Eukaryota > Viridiplantae > Streptophyta > Magnoliopsida > Solanales > Solanaceae > Solanum > Solanum medicagineum. The sequence continues at coordinate 11,617 of JAPFFP010106174.1, forward strand.
GTTGTAGGGTATTATCGAGCCTATCATTTTACCGGCAAAACAGTTATGATTTGGCCTAAGATACACTATCTTGGAGGAAGATGAGTGGGAGATGCAGAATCAGAAGGATGATCGAGCTTTCACCCGACCAATACTGCACCTGTATCAGTCATTTCCAGCACGAGAATGCATAGGTGACAATAGTTTTGGGGGAGGGATCTGGGACCTGTTTGAAGAAATTGATGCAATTGATGATGATGAAACAACCCAAACGTCAAGTGTTCGAGATGTAGAACCGGATGACCAAGAGTTGAGAGAGACATCCACCTCGTTGTTGATCCTATACTTGTCTTGGTAGAGAAAGAATTGCTAAATACTCATTTTTAAAAATAGGTGGCAGTCCGGCGGAGGCCCGTGACCCATCTTTTGCCTTTCTATTTCACTCCGGTTTGATTTCATTTTAATTTCTCCTGTAATATCTCAAAAGGCAGATTGACCCACGGTCATGGCCAAAGTTTGCACTTTCTTTTAAATGAAAGCCTTCATTTATTTCAAATTGCACGTACTATTCATCTTATCATTTCAATTACTTCTTATCTAACTGTGCTTGTTTATAATTTTAGTTTAAATAATTTTAAACCTACCAATGTAATGTCATGTCAAAAGCTGAATGAACAGAATGAGGCAGATGACAATGAGCTTGAGGAATACGATGAAAGAACCACAGTACCCGAACATCTTGCCCAAGAATAGACAATTTGAGAATTGGGATAAGCCTAATCTAGATGAGATTGAGATAGTGAATCTGGGAGATGAAAAATATGTCAAGGAAACCAGAATCAGTTTCCATTTAAAGGATGCTTAGAAGGGAGAACTCACTAGCTTGCTCAAAGAACACAAGGTTGTGTTTGCTTGGTCCTATGAGGATATGCCAGGTCTGAGTATCGATATTGTCTCACGCAAGTTGCCAATCAACCCAGAATTCAGTCTGGTGAAACAGAAGACTAGGAAGTTCAAGCCGGGTTTGAGTCTGAAAATCAACGAAGAGGTTACCAAATAGATACAATCCAAGGTGGTAGAAGTAATGCAATACCCCACTTGGTTGGCCAATATTGTTCTAGTGCCGAAGAAGGATGGAAAGATCAGGATCTGTGTTGATTATAGAGATATCAACAAAGCCAGCCCCAAGGATGATTTTCCATTATCGAACATTCACATTCTCATTAGCAATTGTGCCAAGCATGAGATGCAGTCATTCATGGATTGCTTTGCAGGGCATCACCAAATTTTAATGGATGAAGAAGATGCAAAAAAGACAGCTTTTTTCACACCCTAGGGTGTGTACCATTATTGAGTGATGCCATTTGACCTAAAAAACGCAGGAGCTACTTATATGAGAGCTATGACAACTCTTTTCCATGATATGATTCACAAAGAGATTGAGGTGTATGTGGATGATAATCATCAAGTCCCACGAGAGTTCGTATCATATGACTGATTTGAAGAAATTATTTGACCGCCTGTGCCGATACAAGCTGAAGTTGAATTCGGCCAAATGTGCTTTTGGAGTGCCTGCCGGTAAGTTGTTGGAATTCATAGTCGGTCGAAGAGGTATTGAGCTCGACCCTTCTAAGATCAAAGCAATTCAGGCTTTGCCTCCTCCAAAGATGAAGAAAGAAGTCATGAGTTTCTTGGGGAGATTAAATTACATTAGTCAGTTCATAGCCCAATCTACATTGATTTGTGAACCTTTCTTCAGGATGTTGAAAAAGGATGCATTGACAAACTGGAATGAAGAATGCCAAACTGCTTTTGATACTATCAACAGCTATTTGTCTAATCCACCGGTGCTGGTACCTCCACAAGAGGGAAGTCCACTATTATCGTATTTGTCGGTCTCAGATAATGCATTCGAATGTGTTCTGGACCATCATGATGAAACCAGGAAGAAGGAACGGGCGATCTACTATTTGAGTAAGAAGTTCACTCCGTATGAAGCTCGATATACTTATTTGGAGAAGCTTGTTGTGCTTTGACTTGGGTTGCTCAAAAGTTGAGGCACTATCTGTCTTCCTATACTACATACGTCATTTCGAATCCATTGAGATATATCTTTCAAAAAGCAATAACGACAGGAAGACTAGCCAAGTGGAAATGCTGTTGAGCGAGTTCAACATCATGTATGTAACTCAGAAAGCAATCAAAGGACAGGCTTTAGCTGGTCATCTTACGGAAAATCCCATTGACAATGATTATGAACCACTTAAAACCTACTTTCCCGATGAAAAGATATCATTTGTAGGAGAAGACATCTGCGAAGCATACCCTGGTTGCTGAATGTTCTTTGATGGAGCCATGAGCTGCCAAGGTAGTGGCATTGGAGTGGTCTTAGTATCAGAATTTTGGCAACATCACCCAATTACCACGAAACTTTGATTTCGTTGTACTAACAACATGGCTGAGTATGAATCTTGCATTTTGGGCTTGAGGATGGCTATAAACATGAATGTTCAAGAGTTGCTGATTATTGGAGACTCAGATTTGCTGATTCATCATGTTTAGGGAGAATGGGCTGTGAAAAACACAAAGATCGTACCATATATGCACCTGGTTCAGAGGTTGTGTAAAAGATTTTGAAAGTTTGAGTTCAAGCACACGACAAGGATACAGAATGAATTCACCGATGCCATTTCCAACATTTCCTCGATGATTCAACATCCGGATATGATGTATATTAATCCTTTAAAGATAGACTTGAGAGAGTAACCGACCCATTATTTACATATCGAGACAGAAACAGAAGCAAAGCCTTGATATTTTGATATAAAGAAGTGTTTGAAGACCGGAACTTATCCCTAGAACTCTACTTCCGATCAGAAGTAGGCTATACGTCGAAAAGCTAACAATTTCTTTTCGAGTGGGGAAATCCTTTATAGGAGGACTCCAGATCTAAGTCTCCTTAGATGTGTTGACGTCGCAGAAGTTATGAAACTTGTTGAACAAGTACATGCCGGGGTTTGTGTACTCATATGAATGGACTCACTCTAGCAAGGAATATCCTTCGAGCTAGTTATTTCTGGATGACTATGGAACACGACTGTTGCAAGTTTGTGCAAAAATGCCATCAGTGTCAGACACATGGTGATTTGATTCGTCTTCCTCCTCACGAACTCAAAGCTATGAGTTCTCCTTGGCCGTTTGTATCTTGGGGCATGGATGTTATCGGTCTGTTAGAGCCAGCTACCTCTAATGGTCATAGGTTTATTTCGGTTGCCATTGACTACTTTACCAAGTGGGTGGAGACAATCTCCTACAAGTTAGTGACAAAGAAAGTGGTAGCTGATTTTGTGCGCAACAATTTGACATGCCGGTTTGGAATACCAGATTCCATCATCACTGATAATGGAGCAAATTTCAATAGTAACTTGATGAAAGAGATATGCGAGCAATTCAAGATCACTCATCGGATGAATGGAGCCGTAGTAGCCCTTAAATGAATGGAGCCGTAGTAGCCGCCAACAAGAATATCAAGAAGATTTTAAGGAAAATGATTGACAGAAACTAAGGATGGCACGAAATGCTACCTTATGCCTTATTGGGATATCGCATGACTATCAGAACATCAATTGGAGCAACCCTATATTTGTTGGTATATGGAACAGAAGCGGTAATACCCGCTGAAGTGGAAATACCATCACTGGGAATTATTCAAGAAGTTGAGTTGAGTGATGCAGACTGTGTTTGTAATTGAATTGAACATTTGGCTTTAATCGATGAAAAGAGGATAAAGGCTGTTTTCCATGGTCAGTTATATCAACAAGGAATGATTTGTGCTTTCAATAAGAGAGTAAGACCTCGAATGTTCAAGGTCGGACAATTGGTTCTGAAATGTATCTTTCCCAATCAGGATGAGCACAAAGGAAAGTTTGCACCAAATTGGCAAGGGCCGTATATAGTTCGCAAAGTGCTATCAGGAGGAGTGTTAATTTTGTCAGAGATGGACGGTCAAGAGTGGCCAAGACCAATCAATTTTCAGATGCTGTCAAGAGATATTACAATTTAAGATTTAGAGTTCTCTTTTACTTTTTCTCCTTTGTAATTGCATTATTTAGTTACTACATTTTACTTATCCCTATGTAATGAACTATGTTTGACCTAAATTCTCAAGAGTGAGATACGTAGGCAGCCTATGTTGGCCTCGATTATCCCCTTATCCCTTTTATTATTTCTTTTTACTTTTTTTTGGAACTGCATTTGACCTGAATTCTCAAGAATGAGATACGTAGGCGGTCTATGTTAGCCTCAGTGATTTTCTTATTTACAAATTTGTATTTTTCTCTACCTCCCGAGAGGGGAACTACGTTTGACCTGATTCCCACCTCAACGAGATACGTAGGCACCACAACGGCTCATTCATACTCCCATAAAGGAAACTGTGACAGAATTTTTGAGAGGAACTCAAAATTCCTGAACAAGAAGGTCCATCTTCGACAAATTGAAGTACAAAGCATGGTAAAAATTTCAATTAGGAAAGAATTTTTGAGAAAGATCTCAAAAATTCCCAAGGTACTTCTGATAAGTTATCGATCCCTTATGATATTTAAACTGGGATAGAAACTTTGAGGTTGCCCTCAAAATTTTGCTAAGCATCGTTACAAATTTGGACATCACCCTAAGGATTCTCAGCTAGATCAGGATCTCAAATACAACCGCTACACACCAAGGAATCTATGTCAAAAGACGAACATGTTCATCTAAGCTTTACGTAACATGACAATTGGCAGTGATTTTTTCTCAAAAACCCTTTTCTAAATTTTTTGTTTCTAACGATCTGCTCTCATGTCGAATATTTGGTCAAAATGTATATTTTTCTACCTTCTGTCTACCAAGAGGTGGGAGATCAAAATGGTTCATTGGGGGAAAAGACGAGGTGCAGACAACCGAAGAATCAACACATATCAATTCACTTTGAAGCTGAGAGATTTTCTGTGGATGCAGGAAAATTTTTGCAGGTCTTATCTTTGAGAGAATAGTAGAGACTTAAATAGTTCCATCTCACTTAAACCCCCAACAATTTATCATATCTCATGTTCTTCACCGACCAGGCCATTTAATTTTTCAGTTGCCGAGAAGGCCATTGTATATTCATCGTCTACAAGACTATTTTATTTTTTGGTTGCCGAGAGGGCCGTTGCATATTCATCGCCAACAAGGCCATTTTATTTTTCAGTTACCGAGAGGGCCATTACATATTCATCGCCAACAAGGCTATTTTATTTTTCAATTGCCGAGAGGGCCATTGCATATTCATCAGCAACGAGACCATTTTATTTTTCAGTTGCCGAGAGGGCCATTGCATATTCATCACCGACCAGGCCATTTTATTTTTCAGTTGCCAAGAGGGATATTGCATGTTCATCGCCGACTAGGCCATTTTATTTTTCAGTTGCCGAGAGGGTCATTGCATGTTCATCACCGACAAGGCCATTTTACTTTTCAATTGCCGAGAGGGTCATTGCATGTTCATCGCCGACAAGGCTATTTTATTTTTCAGTTGCCGAAAGGGCCGCTGTAATGACCCTGAAGCTTATTTTTGGTATTTTCAGCCAAATTACTATTTTTGCCCTTCTTAAAAGTTGCCTTGACTCATTATTAGCTATTGCTAAAAGGTAGATTTCGAAGTATTGTGATAAGCTTGAGTTTTGCAAATGAAAGGATTTTTAAAGGCTTAAGTTGGAAAATTTGAGTTTTCTGGCCATTTTGAGTTTCAATTGTTGGATCGTGATTTTGTTGATTCCTTTAGCTCTGGAATGTCGAATCTGGTCTAGGAGAACTTACAGAACTTAATTTGGAGTTAAAATGAAGATTTTAGGTCAGAAGTTGCATTTTTAGTTGTTAAGCCAAAGTTTGACTTCGGTTAACAGTCGGGGTTCGGAAGTTCGAATTGGAATTTTGAAAATTTCAATAGTTCCAGATGGTCGAACTAACGCTAGAAATGATTCCGCTGCAATTTTTAGAGCTTCTGAGAATATTTTGAGTTTTTGAGTTCGAAACTAGTTTAAATGAGCTTTCTTGGGTTTTGGACCAAGGAGGCCTTAATTGCAAATTCTGATATTTTTATTGGATCCGGAATGTCGAGTATGATAAAGAAGGACCTTTCTCTCAGTTCCCAAGGCTTTTTACGGCTGTTTTGGTCTCTTTGATAGTTTTCGATATTGAGAAATGGGACCCACATTTGGAATAAAACAATCACCCATGAGAATTTTGACCACACCAATGAGTCCGGAATGCCCTTTCCGCTCAGATTTCATATATGGATTGTATTTTTTCAACTTAGGATGAGGTCGAAGCATCGAATTTAAGTTCGAGAGGTTGCTAAAAATGCTGAAATGTGTGGGTGACGTGGCCCAATAAGGTCCTGCCATGTGGCAGACCCGGTTCCCAACCCTTAAAGCTGCAAAATTTGCAGAACATTGCAAATTTTTTTTTCTCAAACTTCAACCAACGTTTTCTCTCTCAATTTTGATTGGATTTGAGCGATTCAAAAGGCTAAATTATATTTTTTTTTCGAGAACATAGTGGGGGCTTTAGAAATTGATTTTTGTGTGTCATTTGAGGTAAAATTCGTGATCTTGCTGCTGCGTTTTTAATATATTTCGAAAACTTTAACATGTGATTTCTTCCTCATATTAGCTCCTTTTTGAATTGTTTTTCGCTGCTGAATTCCTTATCACTTGGGGAACATTTTTATGTAAAAATTTCTAGATTTTGATGGTATTTTTCTGGCGATGAAATTTTTGGACCGTTCTACCCTTTTCACCCGAATTAATTAATTTTAGTGTCGTTAGATTCATTATATAATTATTATGCTATATTTGAATAGATCTTGGTGAATTGGAGTGTCATAGAAAGGGAAAAGCTTCGAAATTGACGTGGTTCGAGACTTTATATAAGGCAAGTGAATTTCTTAACATTTGTTAAGTATATAGAATCTTGTACTTCTTGTGTGAGGTGTTGAGAATGATTTTGAGGTATTGAGTTAGTGTTGATGTTATACCAAACTATGTTGTTGTGAACTGTGCATTGTATTAAAATAAGGCATTTTCTCATTATTGTGTAAACATGCCTATTTGTATTGACTTTTGTGACAAGTATTCTATGGACTGAAAAAGAATGAGGATCAAAGAGGATGTACCATATTCGAGGCATGTGTCGCACGCTCGGACGGATAGTATGATTTGAGGGTCGTATCGCATGCCAAGACGAATACTATGATTTGAGGGTCGTGTCGCACGCCGCGACGGATACTATGATTCTAGGGTCGTGTCGCATGACGCGATAGATGCATGGACTAGAAGTCCCCCATGGGTCCCGGACTGTGAGACAACGAGTGTGTATCACTAGGACAGACATGCATCATTTTATTTGACATTGCATTGTATTGCATTACACCTTATTATCATTTATAAACATGTTAGTACTTTTTTGTGAAACTTGTGATAGATGCACTTGATCCCTAGTGTTGTTGATATATAATAGTTGGTGTGGTTATTGAGCTA
>JAPFFP010106184.1:0-19153 GCA_026153255.1 Solanum medicagineum
TAGAACTTCTTCATAATTCAAGTTATCTTCAACTATACCTACAACATTCAATGGAACAACAACATTTGGCTCACCTATACATTTCCTTAACATAGATATATGAAACACCGGATGAAACAAATCCATCTCGCTAGGCGACTCAAACTCATAAGCTACCTTGTCAATCCTCCTCATTACCCTATAAGAACCCGCATATCTTGGGTTCAACTTGCCCTTCTTACCAAAATGAACCATACCTTTCATGGGTGACTGGAACGACCCCAAAAAGTGCCCAAAAAAGTACCTTTAAAGTGCTTGGAATCTTGTTTTTCATATATCTAAAAATCCGTTGATTATTTCAAAAATCCAACTTCATATTCTTGTTTAAGGGGTCCAAATTAGGGTGACAAGGGTCTAACCTCAAGTTTAAAGCAAAGGAATCGAATTATGAAATTTCACTTAGTGCGATTTCCAGAGAGCCTCCGCGTCCTCTCCGCGATGCAGAGATGTGTACTTTCGGCACAGTTTTTTTAGTCCATCCAGATTTTTCTAAGTGTTAGGCCTTCCCAAACGTTTTTTTACCTATACTTAGCCAAATTTCACCCTCATATTCCCCAAAACATTTCCCCACACCCACTCAAACACTTACCCATATTTTTACTCCCAAATTCAAGATCCAAAACCCTCATCCAAAGCTAAGGATTCTCTTCAATCTTCAAGCCTCCATCTTCAACCTTACCAAGAAATTCTCCAAAGCTAAGGTATATTGTGTCGAACTATTGGGTCCTTCCACCCATGCTGCCTAGGTCTCCTTTTTACTAATATTGCATGATTTAAAGTTAATTTTACATGTGGATCTTGTATATTGAGAAATTTACTGCACAATGATTTTCAGTTCATGAAAGTATAGTTGTTTTAGCATGTTTTGAGCTTCAAATCTTGGATCTAATGTTGGATTTGATGAGGAGTTTTGATGTGAATGTCTTGGGGTTGTCTTGGGGGTGTTGCAAGGTGTTGATTGATGGTTTTACAATGGATTTTCTTGCATAATTTCATCTTTATATTGCATGTTCTTTTAACCCCTTTACACATCCCCAAGGTGTTTGATAAAATGTCCGGTTATGGTTTCATGAGGAAATGAAGGTCCAAAGCATAAGATATGATATGAATGATGTGTTGATGATGAAATGAGCTTATGTATATGATTATTCCTATATGAAATGTTGCACTAGAGCCTATGATGAATCCTATATAAAGTGTTGCATTAAACCATGCCCAATGCATAGGGAGAAGAGCCCGAGTAACCATGTTGGGGGTTTATACTCATCAACCTTGCGAGGGCTTTTCACTTCTTCACCGTGTTGGTAAAGAGTAATTACCATCAACCATGTGAGGGGTTTATACCACACAACCACCAAGGGGTTTATGCCTTGAATAACTAGCTTGGTCTCTTCTACACATATGATATTCTATATGACTATGGATTACTTAAGCATGTTTTACTTATGCATTGATCATACATGTCATATTGCTATATTATGCCTATTGCCTATTATTATGCATGTAGACTATGAAGCTTATCTATTGTTGCATTGCATCCTACATACTTGGTACATTCAAACGTACTAATGCATACTTTGACCTACATGATATCACCATGCAGGAACCAGTGCACAAGTTGATCATCCTCCTCCTCCACGCGGCTAGAGGGTGCTATTCAAAGCTTGTTGGTGAGTCCTCTATTTCGGGGACTTTGGAATATGTTTTTCCTCTTATCGATGTATTGCGACACTATCCTATATTCTACTTGATTATGAGGGTGAGTCCGGTTACTTTGTCTTGGCTCCCGCTCTATCTATGTATGTAAAGGTGTTTGTTGAACAAGTTATGTATGTAAGATATGAGCTATGACTCCTTGTCTTTGATGTTGATGTTTTGGCAAGTAACTCCTTAGTCCCTTTGTCGTTTATGTTTGTTTTATGTCTATTACATGTTTTCGCGACCAAGGATGTGCAATGATAAGTTGAGAGGCTTGTTTGGGGTTCCTTCGGGTTTCCCCATTCGTCATGTCACGTCTAGGCCCTAGGCTTGGGTCTTGAAAAACTTGTTATCAGAGCACTAGGTTGTTAAATCCTCAGAGTCCAATACACCACGTCGATTAGAGTCCTATTCATGGTTGTGAAGCGCGCTATGATTGGGATTAGGAGGCTATGAGATGTTTTAGGAAATTTTTCCCTTCTTCATGTTCTAAGTTATGCTATAGAGTTATGATAAGTTTTCCTCCCTAATAATTGTTGTTTGCTATGCTAAATCATACCGAATACTAGAGGAAGATGGGCCCGAACTCCCGAGGATCAACCTACCAATGATGAGCTCCGGGATGCTCTTACTATGTTTACCCAACTGGTGGCCAACCAAATCCAACAAAGGGCCTAAGCCCCTCATGCTAATACCCCGGGAGCTAGGGTAAGAGACCTCATGAGGATGAATCCTCCGGTTTTCCATGGGTCAAAGGTGGATGAAGATCCACAAGAGTTTATTGATGAGGTCTACAAAATCTTGTCTATCATGGGTGTTGGGTCAAACGAGAAGGCAGAGTTGGTGGCATACCAACTCAAAGGGGTGGCCCAAATTTGGTTTGACCAGTGGAAGGTTGAGAAGGGTAATGGCTATGTGGTGCTTTAGGAGGAATTCAAATTGGCCTTAATCAATTTTCTTCCCTCTTAAGCTTAGAGAAGCAAAGTTGGATGAGTTTATGAACTTGAAACAAGGTGTTATGAGCGTGAGGGAGTATGCCCTCGAATTTAATCAGCTTTCAAAGTATGCTCCTCACTTGGTGGCTGATCCTAGGTCAAGGATGAATAAGTTTGTTAGGGTTTCCGACTTGGTAAGTGAAGAATGTCGGGTCAGCCTTGCTTATTAGTGATAAAGATTTGTCTCGATTAATGACCTATGCCGAGCAAATGGAAGAGGAGAAAAGAGAAAGGGCCATGAGGCCAACAGAGCCCAATTTAAGGGCAAGTTCCGCAAGGGTGCTAGATTTCGTCAAGGCCAAAGGCCTCCTCATGCTACTAATAAGATGTTTGCCAATGACCTCCCTAGGCCACAAGGTATTAGTGGGGTGATTCCTAACGATGTGTGCCCCAAATGTGGGAGAAGCTATGGAGGCCCATGTTTGAGGGGTTCTAATGCATGCTGTGAATGTGGAGAGCTTTTCACAAGAAAGTAGATTACTTAAGAAATCGTGACAATGTCTGAGGTGCTAATGCGATCCCATTGAGTAGAGGTGATCCTCAAGGTGGTGCCTCAAGGAATAATCGATTCTTTTCTCTACATGGGAGGCAAGGGGTTGGTGAAGTCCCCAATGTTGTTACCGGTATGTTTAATATCTTTGATCTTGAAATATCTTTGCTAAAAAGTTCCATACTGAATCATGTGAGGTGTCTACTCCTATTGGTACATCTATTGCTGCTAGGAGGGTGTATAGGAATTGTCTGGTTTGCATCTTGCATAAAATCTTACCTTATGATCTTATTGAATTAGATATGGTTGATTTGATGTTATTCTTGGGATGTATTGGTTGCATGCCTACTATGCTTCTATTGATCGTAGAAAACGTAGGGTCAAGTTTCAATTCCCAAATGAACTCATCCTTGAATGGGAAGGTCATGATGTGGTAGTGAGAGGTAGGTTCATCTCATGGATTAAAGCCCATAGGTTGATTTCCAAGGGGTGTTTGTATCATCTTGTGAGGGTCAAAGATGTGGAATCCAAAGTCCCTTCCATGGAGTCGGTCCTGGTTGTAAATGAGTTTGTTGATGTCTTCCCAAATGACCTTTCCGATGTCCCTCCGGAAAGGGAGATAGATTTTGGCATAGATCTCCTTCCCGACACTCAACCTATCTCCATTCCCCCTTACCGTATGGACCCAGTAGAGTTGAAGGAGTTGAAGGAGCAATTGAAAGATTTGTTGGAAAAGGGATTTATTAGACCTAGCCAATCACCTTAGGGTGCACCGGTGTTATTTGTAAAGAAGAAAGATGGGTCACTTCGAATGTGCATTGACTACCGGCTACTCAATAGGGTCACTATAAAGAATAGATATCCTCCTCCAAGGATTGATGACTTGTTTGACCAATTGCAAGGGGCTAGCTTTTTCTCTAAGATTGATCTTCGGTCTAGGAACCATCAAGTAAGGGTGAGGGAGTGTGATATTCCTAAGACGTCCTTTCGGACTAGATATGGGCATTATGAATTTGTGGTGATGTCCGTTGGATTGACTAATGCGCCAGCCATCTTCATGGACCTAATGAAGAGGGTCTTCAAACCCTACCTTGATTCCTTTATTGTGGTTTTCATGGATGATATCTTGATCTATTCCCATAGTAGGGAAGAGCATATGGGCAACTTGAGGGTCATTTGCAAAGATTGAGGGAGGAGAGATTGTATGCTAAATATGACATGTGGGAATTTTGGTTGAAGGAGGTTGCATTCTTGGGTCATGTAGTGTCGGGGGATGGTATAAAACATGATCACAAGAAGACTGATGTGATTAGGAATTATCCTAGACCATTGACCCCGTCTGATATTAGGAGTTTCTTGGGCCTTGCGGGTTATTATAGAAGGTTCGTGGATGGGTTCTCCTCCAATGCTTCCCCTTTGACAAAATTGTCTCAAAAGAAGGTGAAGTTTGTGTGGACCGATGAATGTGAGTAAAGCTTCCAAACATTGATAGATAGACTTGTGTATGCTCTTACATTGTCACTACCGGATGGGCTTGAGGGTTTTGTTGTGTATTGTGATGTACCTAGAGTTGTTTTGGGTTGTTAGCTAATGCAAAATGGTAAGGTCATAACCTATTCTTCTGGGCAACTTCAGGTGCATAAAAAGAATTACTCTACCCATAATCTTGAATTAGCCACCGTGGTGTTTGCATTACAGATTTAGCAACATTATTTCTATGGGGTGCATGTTGATGTTTTAACCGATCAAAAGAAGTCTTCAATATTTCTTCACTCAAAGGATCTTAACTTGAGACAAAATAAGGTGGCTAGAACTCCTTAACGACAATTAAATGAGTGTACATTACCATCCGAGTAAGGCGAATGTTGTGAAAATGCTTTGAGTTAGGTGTCTATGGGTAGCCTAGCTCATGTGGATGTTGGTAATAGGGAGATGGCTAGAGAGGTGCATAGATTGGCTAGATTGGGGGTGAGGTTAGAAGGTGTGAGTAATGGTGTGGCTATGGTTAATAGTTCCAAATCTTCTTTGATTGATGATCTGATAGCAAAACAAGACCTAGCTCCTCCTTGCTTGAATTGAAGGCCTTGGTGAAAGAGGGCAAAATAGAGGTTTTCTCCCAGGGGGAGATGGGACCCTTAGATATCAAGGTAGGTTTTGTGTGCCATGTGTTGATGGTTTGAGAGAGAGAAGCCCATAATTCCTGATGAAGCCCATAATTCCTCTTATTCAATCCACCCCGGCTCCACCAAAATGTATAGAGACTTAAGGCATGTGTATTGGTGCGGAGGCATGAAGAGGGATATTGCTAAATTTGTTTCTGTTTGCCATAATTGCCAATAAGTCAAGACCGAACATCAAAGGCAGGGTTGCCTAACCCAAGACATAGAGATTCCCACTTGGAAGTGGGAGGTGATTAACATAGATTTTGTGGTTGGGTTGCCCAAAACTAGGAAAGGCTTTAATTCCATATGGGTGGTGGTTGATAGAATAATGAAATCAGCTCACTTTCTATCGGTCAAGACTACATATGAGGCTGAAGAGTATACAAGGTTGTACATCCATGAGTTAGTGAGGTTACATGGGGTTCCTTTATGCCTCATAGCAGATCGGGGTGCACAATTTACTTCACACTTTTGGATATCTTTTCAAAGGGGTCTCGGTACCAAAGTTAACCTTAGTATGACCTTCTACCCTCAAACGGATGGCCAAGCCAAAATGATGATTCAAACACTTGAGGATATGCTTAGGGCTTGTGTCTTAAAGCTTAAAAGAAGTTGGGATCCCATTGATTGAGTTTGCCTACAACAATAGCTATCACTCTAGCATGGGTATGGCTCCATTTGAGGCTCTTTATGGGAGACATTGTAGATCACTGGTGGGTTGGTTTGAGGTTGAAGAGGTGGCTTTATTGGGGCAGGATCTGGTTATGGAAGCTCTTGAGAAGGTTAAGATGATTACGGAAAGGTTGAGGATAGCCCAAAGTTGTCAAAAATCCTATGCCGATCTGAGAAGAAGAGACCTAGAATTCCAAGTGGATGATTGGGTTTATTTGAAGGTTTCTCCAATGAAAGGTGTAGACCGTCTTGGTAAAAAAGGGAAGTTGAGTCCAAGGTATGTTGGTCCTTATGAGGTGATTAAGAGGGTTGTCAAGGTAGCTTATGAGTTGAAGTTGCGTAGTGGAATGAATTTGGTCCATCTGGTGTTCCATGTCTCTACGCTAAGAAAATGCGTTGGTGATCCTAATGCCATTGTACCTCTTGATGTTGTGGGTGATGTGGAGAATAAATTACTTATGAGGAGATCCAGTTTATATCTTGGATAGGAAAGTAAAGATATTGAGGAACAAAGAAGTGGCATCCGTTAAGGTCCTTTGGGGGAACCAACAAGTCGAAAGTGCTACTTGGGAGGCTGAAGCGGACATGCAAAAATGGTATCCTTATCTTTTCCACTCCACCTCAAGCCTAAGTACTACTCTTAAGTCTCATATGTGATTTCAAGTTCTACGTTTCAGCCCCTATGTTATTCATATGCGTACATTTTTAAGTTGGTAAACTTATGATGATTTTACACTTATGTTGATAATTTGAAAATAGTGTTTTACATGTTATGTTGCATCCTCGTTGGGGCTGTGTTTTTCATGATCACTCTTATCTTGTACGTCTCTTTTACATTTGAGGACGAATATTCCCAAGGGGGAGATATTGAAACGACCCCAAAAAGTGCCCAAAGACGTGACTCGGAAGTGTCTAGAATCTTGTTTTCCATATATCTAAAAATTCATTGGTATTTTGAAAATTCGACTTCATATTCTTGTTCAGAGGGTCTAAATTAGGGTAACAAGGGTCTAACCTCGAGTTTAAAGCAAAGGAATCAAATTATGAAATTTCACTTGGTGCGATTTCCAGAGAGCCTCCGCGTCCTCTCCGCGATGCCGAGACGTGTATTTTCTGCACAGTTTTCTTAGTCTGTATAGATTTTTTTAAGTGTTGGGCCTAAGTTTTCCCAAACGTGTTTTTACCTATACTTAGCCAAATTTCACCCTCATATTCCCCAAAATATTTCCCCGCACTCACTCAAACACTTACCCATATTTTCACTCCCAAATTCAAAACCCAAAACCCTCATCCAAAGCTAAGGATTCTCTTCACGCTTCAAGCCTCCATCTTCAACCTTCACCAAGAACTTCTCCAAAGCTAAGGTATGTGGTGTTGAACTATTGGGTCCTTCCACCCATGGTGCCTAGGTCTCTTTTTTACTAATATTGCATGATTTAAAGTTGATTTTACATGTGGATCTTGTATATCGAGCAATTTACTGCACAGTGATTGTAGTTCATGAAAGTATGGTTGTTTTAGCATTTTTTGAGCTTTAAATCTTGTATCTAATGTTGGATTTGATGAGGGGTTTTGATGTGAATGTCTTGGGGGTGTTGCAAGGTGTTGATTCATGGTTTTACAATGGATTTTCTTTCATGATTTCATCTTTTTATTGCATGGTCTTTTACCCCTATTACACACCTCCAAGGTGTTTGATAAAATGTACGGTTATGATTTCACGAGGAAATGAAGGTCCAAAGCATAAGATATGATATGAATGATCTTATGATGATGAAATAAGTTTATGTATATGATTATTCCTATATGAAATGTTGCACTAGAGCCTATGATGAATCCTATATAAAGTGTTACATTAGACCATGCCCGATCCGGGGGTACAAGAGCCTGGGCAACCATGTTAGGGGGTTTATACTCATCAACCATGCAAGGAGTTTATACTTCGTCGTTGTATAGGTAAGGTGTGATTATCATCTACCATGTGAGGGGTTTATACCACACAACCACCAAGGGGTTTATACCTTGAATATCTAGCTTGATCTCTTCTACACATATGTTATTCTATATGAGTATGGATTACTTAAGCATGCTTTACTTATGCATTGACCATACATGTCATATTACTATATTATGCCTATTGCCTATTGTTATGCATGTTGACTATAAAGCTTATTTCTTGTTGCATTGCATCCCACATACTTAGTACATTCAAATTTAGTAACGTATACTCTTGCCTACATGATATCATCATGTAGGAACCGGTGCCCAAGTTGATCATCCTCCTTCTCCACTTGGCTAGACGATGCTATTTCAAGCTTGTTGGTGAGTCCTCCATTTCGGGGACTTTAGTTTATGTTTTTCCTCTTATCTATGTATTGCGACACTATCCTATGTTCTAATTGATTATGAGGGTGAGCCCTGTTACTTTGTCTTGGCCCCACTCTATCTATGTATGTAGAGGTGTTTGTTGGAAAAATTCTGTATGTATGATATAAGATATGACTCCTTGTCTTTGATGTTGATGTTTTGGCAAGCTATCTCTTAGCCCCTTTGCCCCTTATACTTGTTTTATGTCTTTTACATGTTTCCGCGACCAAGGATGTGCAATGATAAGTTGAGAGGCTTGTTTGGGGTTCTTTCGTGTTTCCCCATTCACTGTGTCATGTCTAGACCCTAGGCTTGGGTCGTGACAGTGACACCTTTAAATATACCCAATCACCAACTTTAAATTCAAGCTCGCTTCTCCTCACATCAGCATAGGACTTTTGGCAACTTTGGGCCATCTTCAACCTTTCACTAATCATCCTAATCTTTTCAAGAGCCTCCATAACCAGATTTGCTCGCAACAAAGCCACCTCTCCTAGCTCAAACCACCCAACGGTGATCTACAAAGTCTACCATGGAGAGCCTCAAAAGGGGCAATACCGAGAATGATAGCTATTGTTATAAGCAAACTCAGTCAATTGAAGATGATCATCCAACTACCCATAAGCACCAATACACAAGCCCTAAGCATATCATCAAGTGTTTGGATAGTTAGTTCAGCTTGGGCATTCGTTTGAGGGTGAAAGGTTGTACTAAGTTTAACACTTGTACTGAGACCCCTTTGAAAGGATCTCCAAAAATGTGAAGTAAATTGAGCACCACAATCCAATATGACGGACAAAGGAACCCCATGCGACCTCAGCAAGTCATAAATGTACAACCTAGCATAATCTTCAGCCCCATATGTAGTCTTAACCGGTAGAAAGTGAGCCGATTTTGTCATTCTATCAACCACAACCCAAATGGAATCAAAACCCTTTCTAGTCTTGGGCAATCCAACTACAAAATCCACACTAATCTCCTCCCATTTCCATGTATGAATCTCTATGTATTGTGCTAGGCTAGGCCGCCTTTGATGTTCGATTTTGACTTGTTGACAACTATGACAACTGGAAACAAATTTAGCAATGTCCCGCTTTATATCTCCCCCACCAATACACCTCTCTCAAACCTCTATACATCTTAGTAGAACTAGAGTGAAAAGAATTATGGCCTCATCAAGGATTTTCTCCCTTAAGCCATCAACACAAGGAATACACAACCTACCTTGGTACCTAAGGGCCCCATCTCCCTCTTGGAAGAAAACCTCCACCTTACCATCCTTTACTAACGCCCTCAATTCTAATAAGACAGGGTCAAGATCTTGCTTAGCTTTCACCTCCTCAACCAATGAAGATTTAGAGCCATCGACTACCGCAACACCCCCATTATCCACCTCTTCCAACCTAACTCCCAATTTAGCCAACTGATGGACCTCCTTAGCCACCCCTTTGCCACTATAATCAACATGAGCTAGGCTAGCCATAGACACCCTACTTAAAGTATCAGCCACCACATTAGCCTTACCGGAATGATAATGTACACTTATGTCATAATCCTTAAGAAGTTTTAACCACCTTCTTTGCCTAAAATTAAGATCTTTTTGTGTGAAGACATATTGGAGACTCTTATGGTCGGTGAACACATCAACATTCACCTCATACAAATAATGACACCAAATCTTTAATGCAAATACCACGGCATCTAGTTTAAGATCATGAGTAGGATAATTCTTTTCATGCACTTTGAGTTGCCTAGAAGCATAGGCTATCACCTTCCCATTTTGCATCAACACACAACACAAACCAACCCCTAAAGCATCACAATACCCAACAAACCCTTCTAGCCCTTTCGGTTGTGACAACATAGGAGTGGACACAAGCTTGCCTTTCAATGTTTGGAAACTCTTTTCATACTCATCGGTCCACACAAATTTGGCTTTCTTTTGAGTCAATTTGGTCATAGGGGAAGCAATAGAAGAGAACCCATTCACAAACCTCTGATAATAACCCGTTATGTCCAAGAAGCTCCTAATATCCGACGGGTTCAATGGTCTAGGCCAATTTTTAATCACATACATCTTTTTGGGATCCACATTAATACTATCCCCTGACACCACATGACCTAGAAAGGCAACCTCCTTCAACCAAAATTTACACTTCTCATACTTGGCATACAACTTCTCTTCCTCAATCTTTGTAGCACTACCCTCAAATGACCCACATGCTCCTCCTCACTATGTGAATAGATCAAACTATCATCAATTAAGACCACAACAAACGAATCAAGGTAGGGTTTGAAAACCCTATTCATAAGATTCATGAAGATGGCTAGTGCATTGGTCAACACAAAGGACATCACAATGAACTCACAATGCCCATACCTAGTCAAGAAGGCCATCTTAGGAATATCACACTCCCTCACCTTCACTTGATGGTACCCGGACAGAAGAACAATCTTAGAGAAGTGACTAGCCCCTTGTAATTAGTCAAACAAATCATCAATCCTTGGAAGAGGATACTTATTCTTTATGGTGACCCTATTAAATTATCGGTAGTCAATACACATTCTAAGGGACCCATCCTTCTTCTTCACAAAAAACACCAATGCACCCCAACGTGATTGGCTAGGCCTAATGACACCCTTCTCCAACAAATCTCTCAATTGCTCCTTCAACTCCTTTAACTCTGCCAGGGCCATACGGTAAGGGGGAACATAAATGTGTTGGGTATCAGGAAGGAGATCAATACCAAAGTCTATCTCCCTTTCGTGAGGAACACCGGGAAGGTCATTTAGAAAGACATCAAGGAACTCGTTTACAACCACAACCAACTCTATAGGAAGGACCTTGGACTCCACATCCCTTAGCCTCACAAGATGATAGAGACACCCTTTAAATATCAACTTACAGGTTTTAATACAAGAGATGAATCTATCCTTGACCACCACATCATGACTTTCCCACTCAAGGACAGGTTTATTTGGGAAATGGAATTCGGCCCTATGGGTTCTACAATCAACAGATGCGTAGTATGTATGCAACCAATCCATCCCAAGTATGACATCAAAATTCACCATTTCCAACTGAACAAGATCACAAGGCAATATCTTATGCAAAATGCAAACGGGACAATTTCTATACACCTTTCTAGGTCAAAAGATGCACCAATAAGAGTAGACAACTCATAAGACTCACACAACAATTCCAGTTCAACATGAAACTTTTTGGCAACAAAGGAGGTAACAAAAGAAAGAGTGGCACTTAGATCAATCAATGTATACAATCAAAATCAAAGAATTTAACATATCGGTGACCACATTGGGAACCTTTTCAACCCCTTGCCTCCCTTGGAGTGCATAAAACTGATAGTCCCTTGGGGTACCATCTTGTTGTCCACCTCTTCCCAAAGGCACCGCATTTACACCTTGTAGATGGACCTTGTTACCCTTGTTGCGGTTACGAGGACAATCAATCTTTTTGTGACCCACTTCCCCATATCCATAACATGCATTAGTGTCTTTCAAACATGGGCCCCCATGAGCCTTACCACATTTTGAACACACGTTTTTAGGACCACACCACCAACACCTTGGGCCCTTGGGAAGTCATTGGCAAACCCCCTTTTAGAAGCATGAGAAGACCCTTGGCCTTGATAGAACCAACCACCCTTTCGACTTTGGAATGGGCCCTTTTGGCCTCATTACTCCTCCTCTTCCTCACTTTTTCCTCCTCTATTTGTTCAGCATAGGTCATCAAACGGGACAAATCTATGTCACTAATCAACATAGCGGACCAGCATTCCTCACTCACCAAATCGGATACACCCATCACGAACTTGTTTATTCTAGACCTTGGGTCGGCAACTAAGTGGGGAGCATATTTAGAGAGTTGATTGAACTTAAGAGCATACTCCCTCACACTCATAGACCCTTGTCTCAAGTTCATAAACTACACTATCTTGGCCTCCTTAAGCTCAAGAGGAAAGAATTGATTAAAGAAAAGTCGCCTTGAACTCCTGCCAAAGCACCATATTATTGATTCCCGCCTCCTCCTTCTATTGTTTAAACCATATTTGTGCTAGCCATTTGAGTTGGTAGACCACCAACTCTGCTTTCTCTTCCGATCTAACACCCATGATAGCCATTACCTTGTAGACCTCATCAATGAACTCTTGAGGGTCCTTATCTACCTTAAACCCATAGAATTCCGATTGGTTCATCCTCATGAAGTCTCTCACCCTAGATCCAGGAGTAGGAGCATGATGGGCTTGGGCCCCTTGTTTGACTTTGTTGGTCATAGCTTAGGCAAGTAAAGTGAGAGCATCCCGGAGCTCGCCATGAGCCTATTGTTACTCGGGAATGCAGGCTCTCCTTCCTCTTGTGTTAGGCATTATCTAAACATGAAAAAGAACATTTGAGAGGGAAAACTCACCTAACTTCTACAGAATGACATAGATCAATAAGAAGGGAAACATTTCCTAAAACATCTCATAACCTCTACTCATAATTGTAGTGCACAACACAACAATGAATAAGACTCTAATCGATGTTGTGTGTTGGATACTGAGGACCATTACCAACCTAGTGCTCTGATACCAAGTTTGTCACTACCCAAGCTTAGATGTGACATGGCGAATGGGGAACCCGAAAAGACCCCAAATAAGCTTCTTAACATATCATCACACATCATTAATCGCGGAAGCAATAAAACAACATAATTGAATTAGAAATAGGGCAAAGGGACTAAAGGAAAGCTTTAACAATATAAAAATCAAGAGACAAGAGAGTCAAGGCTCATAGCATAATTACACATCATATCCAACAATACCTCTACTACATAGATACTTACCAGGGGCCAAGACAAGCAACCGGGCTCACCCTCAGAGTCAATAAGAAACATACATCAAGAAAAAAGAGTCTTAAATACATAGCATAAGAGTGTAATCATTGTCCTCGGAATAGAGGACTCACCAACTAACTTAAGATAGATCGTACTAACCATGTGGAGAAAGATGCTCAAGAGAGGCTTCGGTTCCTACATGGTGACATTATTTAGGCATAGAGTATGCGTTAGTGCATTTGAATGTACTAAGTATGTAAGAAGCAATGCAACAGGAGATAAACAACATAATTGAAATGCATAAGCATCGACAATGAGTAGCATATAACAATATGGCATGCATGAAAGATGCTTGAATTGAATCATGCTTACATAGAACATTATACATGTGCAAGAAGAGACCATCATTATAGAGTTCATACTTTTCCAAGGTACAAACCCCTTGATTGTTGGTGGATCGTCTCCCCCTACCACCCATGGCGATTGAGGTCCAAACCCCTCAACCCAGTTATCAAGGTACAAATCCCTTGATTGGTTGATGGATCATCGCGCCCTACAACCCTTGGTGATTGAGGTACAAACCCCTCAACTCGGTTATCAAGGTACGAAACCCTCGACATGGTTACCCGAGCTCTTAACCCCTTAAGTAGGGCATGGTCAATTTTCCAACACTATATAGGAGAATATCATATACATATATTCTTTTATCATCATAAAGTCATTAAACTCATTAGACATGCAGTTGACCTTGAATTCCTCAAATATTTTATCAAACACTTGACAGGCGTGTAGAGCTAGTGTAAAACTATGCATTTTAGGGATGAAATCATGCAAGAAAATCTAATGTAAAACCATCCATCAATATTCAATAACACCCTCAATCAATATACACCAAAATCCTTCATCAAATTGCACAATAGATCTTAGATTTATAGCTCAAAACATGCTAAAACAATCACAATTTCATTAAACTAGAACATACTTCATAGTAAAATTCATAGTAACTAAGACCCATAAGTAAATCAATTTATCATGCAATTTAAGTAAAAAAGAAGCTTAGGTTTTATTGGTGAAAGGAAGCCATGAATGAAACCCACATTCCTTGATTTTGGGGAATTCCTTGAAGAAGATTTGAAAGGAGACTTGAAGCTTGGATGAATTCCTTGAGATCCGGAAGGGATTCGGACACTTGACTTGTTAGGTGAAATATTGTCTAAGTGTTTAAGAGAGTATTTGGGATGTCTTGTATGCTATGAAGGTAAAATATGACTAAATATAGGTATTTTCACGTATGGGAAGGCTTAGGCTCAAGACCCAAAACCCTTGGACCAAAGTAATAAAGACTGGTACAAAAATACACATTAGCGCGCCCAAGGCGTGTCGTGCCAGGGGCGCGCTAGCTCTCTAGAAATTGTATTCTTGCGATTTTCAAATTTTGCTATGGCTGCTCTTAAATCTAGGTAAGACCCATTTTCCACTCAATTTTTCCCCCTAAACAAGAATATAAGTCAAAATTTTTTGAGATCATGCACAGATTTTGAGATACATGGAAATTACAATTTCGAGTACTTTTGAGGCACATTTTCAGGCACTTTTTGGGATCGTTTCAACAAGGTGTGGTCTACTTGCAATGTAATAGATACTTTTCATGAGTTCAGTATATACTTGAAAGTACTTAATCATCATATAGTCACTTGACTTATAAATCATGTAATAGATCATTAATAACTTGAGAATTCTTGTCATGACATTTTATCAAACACTTGGTGGGTTCAAAATGCTAGTTCAAAATCATGCAATTCAAGAGTGAAATAATATGAGAAAACTCCATGCAAATTAACCAACCAACATATGGTAAATCCTTATGTAGGGTACCTTGAAATCCATAATCAAATCTTATAATAGATCATAGTTTCATAGCTCAAAACATGCATAATCTCAATAGGCAAAATCAATTCATGATATAAGCTTGAAACAAATAGTCATGCATAATCAATCAACATTTCATAAAACCCCAACAAAATTTATATCCATAATCCATAATAAGAGATACCCATAGATGATTCAACTTGAAAACATGCAATTTTCATAAAAAGGAAGATTGGGCTCTATGGGTGAAAAGTCCCAATGGATGAAACCCACATACCTCAAACTTGGATTTTCTTGAGTTGAGCTTGAAGGATTAGAGCTTGAAGAGAATCCTTCAGTTCCAAAGTTAAGCTTGAAGCCCTTGAAATTTGAATGAGATACTGGTTAAGTCTTGGAGAGGTTTTTGTGAGAGTTTTGAGTAAAATAGAGTTGAAAAATGGCTAAGTATGGGCATTTTTACGCATAAGTGGGCATAGGGCTATGAACCCAATGCCCTTGGGCGCATAAGAAGAACCAGGGAAACTTTTGTACTAGTCTGCATCTGGTCCGCGATGCAGACCCAACGCGAAGGAACAAATAACACTGATCCACGCCCCTAGCGCGTCGCAGTCAGGGTGCGGATGCTCTCTGGCAATCATTAAGAAAAATTGTTTTTCGCTACGGGTCCTCTAAAATCTGAGTTATACCCATTTCTCATTCAATTTTGCCCTCTGATCGAGAATATGAAGTCAGATTTTTGATATTACGCACGAATTTTGAGATATATGTAAATTACAATTATGGGCATTCCGAAGCACAAATTTTGGGGCTTTTAGCTAAGTTTTTTCGTGAATACATGATTAATATCCTTTGTATGTACTAAGCTGTGTACCTCTGTTTTACGAATGTAAGGGTGTCATTACATGTTCTATTTGTCATGGTATTATTATGAGCAAATGCCTAAGAATCAAGAGTTAATATCTTATACTATTCTTCCTGGGATCATGTTATTGTTCATGAGCAAATGAGTGCTCAAAGGTATTCAAATTGCATGCTGTCTCGAATGGCTTAAAACTATGCTCCTCCACCTTGTTCTTTTTGACGTCACTGGTTCAATACGTGTTTTGGACTGAGTAATTAATAATGTTCACTTTTTCTCTTTTGTGAGATCCTCTGAGTCCATCTCGGATTCCATGCCTGCACATTGAGTTAATTTCTCATCTCGAGTCAACCATCATTTTCAAGCGAAAAGAGGTGATTTTTAGGAAGTTCATTGATTTGTAGAAAGCTGAAAAACAAGTTGTATACATTCTGTATACATTAGTATACATCTAGTGTACATAAAGGAGTATTTGAATTGGACCAGAGGTCCAAAGGAGTGCAGCAAATGGGGGTCTGAAACCATAAATATGCACCAGGAATTTTAAAAAGGGGCGGGCAAGTCCAAATTTATTTTTTAGGAAAAAAAATTACCTAAGTGGAGGCCTTTTGATTAATAATTATCAAAATTGTATATAATTTTGTTTTATTACCGTCTATAGCAAAAGATAGCAAAATGGGAGATTGGAGAGAATTGAGCAAATTTTAACAGAAATATTGAATAATTCAATCAATTTGCTATATATGGTTAAAAAAATTATGTTGCTATAAGTTGTAAATATTTTCTAAATATGAGATAGTTATGTGATTTTCCTTTTTAGAATTAGGACAAGTTGAAATTGGGTCTGCCAAACCCAATATTTTACCATATTTCTTATTTATTATTTTATTGTGTCTGATTGTTTGTGTTTTACTAACTCTAACATTTTTGTTGTTTCAATTTAATTTAATTAAATTCCCCAAAGTCAAATGACTTGTGTTAATTTTTATTTAAATGATTTTGGAATTTCTTTAGTGTTAGTCATTTTGACGCAATTTAATTTTATAGAAATTCTTTAAAGTTTTTAAGTTACTACTTATTTTCAAAAGTATTTCTAGCCTTTTTCTTTTATTTCAAGTGTTCTTTCAAAAAGGTTTTACTCATTTAAAATGGTCCAAATGTTGTCTTGAAATCATTTATGAATTTTCCCTGTTTTTGTATACTTAGTCAATTTTGGTAAAGTTTAAAATTTTGCAACCCAAAACCTCCACCCTTTATTTTTAAGTTTGTCAAAGTTATGCAATTTTGGCTAGACTTATAATTTTTTTCAGAAATAATATTTCTTTACTTAGATTTTACAAGTGTAACTTTTTAAATTAATTTTAAAAAAGTTAGTCAAATAATTTAGTTGTCGGTTAATCACGTGTTAGCGGTCATTTTGAGTGATTAACTTCTTCTCAAAATGGAAATTGGACCCTTACACATTTTTCTCTAAAATTTTAAGATTTTTTCTGTTGAAATCTTAAAATTAAAAGTTTTCTTGACTTGTTCTTAAAAAATTAAACAGGGTATAACACCCCACATTTTACATGTACTAATGCTATGTAAATGAATTATATTATGATTTGCTCAAATTAGTGTCAATTCTTAAAAGTGCTTGAATCTCGTGTTAATGGGCGATATGTGAGTCTAAATGTTTTAGAGGGTCGAGGGTATATATGTGTTGGTGTTAAGGTGAGGATATATTAGCCCTAAACTAAGTAAAAGAATTGAGGCTATTGTATGAATTAACAATCTAGTAGGTGAATCACCTACTTTCTTAGCTTAAAAATTGATAACTAAACGGAGACGAGGCACGACGCCAAATTTGTTCAAGTTCGATTATGAATAAATTCCATTTTTAAGGGTGTAACTTTGGCCCATGTTTTAGTATCATAAATGTACCTTATTTTGCAGTCCAACAAGAATTTAAAAACGTCCTAAGTACACCACAAACTACTTGGCCATTTGGACCCAAAACCAACTAAGAAGAAAACTAGAAATTGGCAGCAAAGGTCCATCATATTTGAGACCCAATTAAGCCCAATTTTGGAGGATAAGATGCTGCAATAATAGATTGTTAATGGGTGTCATTATCAGGTCTAAAGTGGAAGACAAAGTTGGCCAATTTGATCTTTAAAAACGGATCAAGTGCAGCACTAACCCATTCCATTAGGAAATGAAGTTTCAACTTTCTTTAAAGTCATTTATCTTCTCTCTAATTCACTTCACCAAGGTGCAAACACATTCTCTAAGGATTTATAAGGGAGTCCAGAACCTATAAGGTAAAGGTAAGAAATTATAGTTGTGTATTTAGTATGATTTCTTCATGAAAACAAGAAGTACATCATAGAATCTTTGCTGGAAATTTGCTGAAAATTCTGGATAGCTTGTGTCCAGAAAGTTGCTGCACACTTGCCTTTTATTTTAGTGACTTCTATATGGTTTGTAGACTGTATTATGAAGAGAATTTGATGTTCTTAACATGGTTTAAGTTATAGATATTGCTAGTATGGTTTCTTCATGAAAAACAAGAAGTATATGCTATTATGTTATGCTAGAAATTCTGGACAGCATGTGTCCTAAGTATTGTTGTGAACGTTTCTTATTGTTCAAGAGGATTTTATCTTAAATGGTTGGACGAATTATGAACTAAGACTTATGTTCTAACAATATATAGGTTGTCAATCATGTAAATAAGCTGTTGTACCACTTTGTACAGTCCACAAAGTTGAGTTGTTTTACAACTTCGTAATTTCACTCTTAAAAGAAACTTAGAAGCTGAAAATTGTAATATGTTGTTCCACGACTTTCACCTATTATGGGACTGTTTTTGGACAATTTTAAGACTGGTTTTATGTGTAAAAATGGTGGATACAATTTTGGTAAAGATAAAACAAGTTTGGGAGTGTTGACATCTAAGTGTGGTGAAAGGATGTGACGTTATGCCACTTGTTTGTATGTTGTGAAGAATTGTTATGTGTTTGCTGTGTGGGCTATTTTTGAACTGTTAAGGGTCTTAAAATAAGATATATAGGACATGTACATAAGAATAATACGTTTATAAGTGAAAAGGTTGAAGAAATGTCTTTGCGTCATTAGTTGAAAGCTTGCTGTCCGGGTGATCATTTTTATGATATTGGACTA